>CAODLS010428942.1:0-11613 GCA_948243855.1 Flueggea neowawraea | reverse complement strand
TCCAGATCCTTTGTTCTTCCTATTTGAATGAAGGTGTCTGAAAGGAAAATTAAAGCAAAAGCCATGCTATCCTCTATGTTTTTGTTTTCGGCCGGTACGTCATTACTTTATTAATAAAGTTTTGAAAAAAACATGCAAGTTACAAAGTTAATACATCCGAACTTATAAAACAAAAAAGTTAATACATCCCAAATCTAGAGCTGATGAAGAGAAATACGTCTAGTTTAAGTTGAGACAAAATTTCTTATCTAAATTTAAAATTGTTCCTTGTCATCGCCTAATTAGACAACGACAAATACCATAAGTTTTTGCACGTTATCGTAGGTTTAAATTATAGTGGTAGTAAATAAAATAACTTACAGAATAACATTCTTAAGACAAACGTGTGTCATGATTTTATATATATATATATGATGCTCGCTTCATGATAGACTCGTATATCACCATACTTGAAAAACTAAAGCTACCAACAAACTGAAGAACATGGCAGCTATGGATACAACTGGTTCAAGTTACGATAGATTGGAAGAAGTGCAGAGGTTCGATGAATCCGAGATGGGAGTGAAAGGTCTGTCCGATTCCGGCATTACTTCCATTCCTAAATTCTTCATTCACTTCCCACAAACTCTCACTGACTTCAGAAACGCAAAACCATCGGATGATCAAACTTCCATACCCATTATCGACCTCTTCAACGTCAACCGGACCCAACTAGTCCACCAAGTCAAAGATGCTGCCAGTACCTGGGGCTTCTTTCAAGTGATCAACCATGGGATCTCTCGCTCCGTCCTTGACTAGACCATCGAAGCCATCAAATCCTTCCATCAGCAACCTCATGAAGTCAGGTCCAATTATTACAAGCGGCAGGAGACTTGCGGGTTTTCATATGTCAGCAACAATGACCTCTACCGGACACAAGCAGCCTACTGGAATGATCATTTTCAGGTTAAATTCATATTTGAGAAATACTTTTTCACTTTTGTATACATTTCTTTAAAAAATTTGAGACGGGTCACTTGTTAAATGATCATATATGTCTTCTTACAGGTTTAATATATATTGCTCTAAAACTGTTAACACAGATGAGAATACATGTTCGCAAAAAAAGAAGAATCACATATTTATATCTTTTTCCTACAGGTGTGGCCCAGCACGAACGGAGGGGACGGAGAAGAGATACCGGAGGTATGGAGAAGGGAGGTGGTGGAATGGGACATGCATGCTAAGAATGTGGCGGAGGCGGTGATGGAGCTTCTGAGTGAAGGATTAGGGCTAGAAGCAGGGAACTTCAAGGAGCTGACATTTAGCGAAAAAAGGGCTCTTGTCGGAATTTGTTATCCCTACTGTCCGCAACCGGATCTAACGGTGGGGTTTGTGCCTCATACAGATTATACAATTTTAACGGTGTTGTTGACCAATGAGGTTGAGGGTTTGCAAGTGAAACATGAGGAGCATGGCTGGGTGGCCGTCAAGCCTGTGCCCGGCGGCTTGATCATTAACGTCGGAGACCTTCTTCAGGTAACGTATTAACTGCATGTATGACATTTTCTACATCAAACATAGTCTTGATGCTTATGCTTCATATGTATTTTTGGGAAATTCTTACCTTGATCATATACTAAACCAATCAAAATCCTTAAAATATGTTCTCAGAATAGGTCAGAGTGAGTCCAGTTATCTATATATTATATTCTAATTAATTTTGTACATGAGTATAATCATTCACCAAGTATAGGTAAAAAATTTTCTGTATTTTTTTTAATCAAATCTCTCAAGTACTCGTAGGATTCAAGTGAAACTTAAAAAAAAATCTGGTTGATAATTTCTTAAAATCTTCTCTTTTACTAGTTCCAACAAGAAAATGTTAGATTTACAATATAATGTATATTTAACATATTGTAATTCAACATATTGTAATTTTTAATGGTTGTAGGTTGTGTCAAACGGACAGTATAAAAGTGTACAACATCGAGTTGTGGCAAATTCATCAAAGAAACCAAGAATCTCAATGGTTGAATTCTTTAACATAGGCAAGTGGAAAGGAACAGGTTACTACGGCCCTCTACCGGAGTTGTTTTCGCTTGAAAAACCTGCTATCTATCGTGACTTCACTGAGCAAGAATTCATTGAAAACGTCTTCTCTAAAGGGTATGATAGCAAGTCGTTGGTAGAGAAAGTCAAAATATGAAAGTTGGTACCAATAAACATCTACGAGCCATTAATATTGTATATCAAAATAAGACCCTTGTTTGTAAGAGGGAAAGAAAGTATTATTTTTGCTGCTGTTGTCAAGACCTAAGAGGTGGGCAAATAATATTGTTGCTTATTTGCCTGAAAGTTTGTTGTATTTTAAATGTGATGGTGTGAGGAAAGTTCTCCTTTGTCGTGACGGTTATTCTGGCTAATGTATCACTTTCATTAATTAGCCAATCCGGCTGCCATATGAATGATAATAATGATGCCGGCGTCGACTATGGATCTATATATATATTTCCTGTAACTCTGGTATCTAAAAATTTTGTTAATTTTCCCATCAAAATGGGACATTATTATCAGACGTTCTTTATCAATACCAACAGGTTTTTTTTTGGGTAAGAACATAATTATATTTGAAAAAAAAAGTTACAGTATGTACAATAGCATTGTTTAGTATTCCAATCTCGATTATCCTACCGAGTTCTGATTCACATCTAGACAAAAAGATAGGAAAATCAAGACAAAAGCACCAAACAAGCTAAATCAACCCCTATCAAAAAACTCAAAACAATGCAACCTAGCTAGTAAGGACAATCAAGTATACAAGCTATCTATTAATACCAACAGGTTTTTATCCTACTCATTTAAAAAAACAAGAATTTGTAATGTTTTCAATATTAAGAGGTCATGAAAACGATTAGTAAGAGTGAATGTATTAAACAAATTTCTAGAGAGAGTTTAGAATCTTAGTTAAAGGAAATTATTGCCCCGTCTGAATACGACTTTTTCCCTTTGATAATTTGAATGAGTTTTTTGACGTTTTTTCTATCTGGAAACTAACTTGTGATTTCTTTAGTGTTGGATATGAGTAAAAATACAAATTTATTTATAACTTTATAATTTCATGTGAAGTTGAATGAAAAAAGGCCTGTCAGATTATGTCGAAGAAGACCCGTGAAGCACTGAAATATTTTGATATTTTAAGAGAATACATTAAATAATTAATCACACTGATTAACTCATTAACAATTTTTTTAAGAAAACTCATTCACAACTTATACAACTCTTACCGTAGACATAGACAGAACCGTATATCCGAAGCCACCGGTCTTAATTCAGTAGTTATGGCTTGTGAATGACCCAAAGTTTTATATGAACCACCTTTCTTTCTTTTTTTGTCAACACCTTTCTTTTTTTTTTTGCAGAAGAAAAATATATGATATTTAATAGGATTAAATGCTCGCAACTAACATATGTATCGATCCTAGCTGCTCAGTGAGTCAATCAATTTCCTGTTTTGGAAGTAAACCGTTTGATCAGTGTCTCATATCCTATGCTTCAATCTTCATCTAAAAGAAGGTATGGGTAAGTGTTTGTTTGGGATAAATTTAGTAGAAATGAATTGTATAGTGAAAAAATAAAGAGAATGTATGTCTTTTTAGAGTAGATTGTTAAGGTTCATTTTAATTTGCATGCCAAATAAACCAATTTAAAAGACGACTTAGTTTTAATTTAATTATTAGCTATTTTTTCAGGATTAATTACGTAGATGATCCTACTTATCAATAAAAAAATAAAAGGTGGATGAGCAGGTAAACCTGCCAGTTTTGACTATTAATTTTTCTGCATCACAAACATGACTTTCATTTGTAATATAACAAATTACCACATCAAATGCTTTTTTATTAGCGGCCAATTTTTTAAATGTTTTATTGAATTATGATTCCAATATAATATTATAGTGTCAGTTCATTGGTAGAAGTAATATGTGCATGCAAAGCTTAAATTTCTTAAGCTTGATGTCACATGATGTTGATTCTTCAGCTAAGCCTTCTGACTGACATATGAAATGACGGAAGACAGATTACAAAAAATTAAATTCCATTTCCTCTGTTTTCTCTGTTTGAAAGGTGTTTGGAAGGAAAATTACAACAAATTAAAGCCTTGCTTTCCGCTATGATTTTACTTTATAAATACTTTATAAATAATTTTTGAAAAAAAAGTTGCAAAGTTTTCTTTTTTTGACGAGAAATCACCTACTCAACGGTTTATTGAGTAACACACCGATTGGGCCCGGCAGCTCGGCGAGCAACACACCGAGCAGAGTAAACCCAGGAGAGCTAGCATCGGAACCCACCACCTAAGCCTCTTACTTCGTCTGGACTTATCGAAAGGTCCAATTTTACACAATAAGCAAGTCCAATATACGAAAAGAGACGTTGGTCGAAAGATTCAAACTTGTGACCTCATTTGCAATGAAAGATTTTAATACATCTAAAGTTAATTTGGACCTGAAGTGTAGCTTAAATTGACTTTCTTACTCTTAGACGCAATTAACACTATTAGTAGACTAGTACCGCACCGCTTGGAAAACTATAGCTAGCAAGAACCTGAGAAGCATGGCAGCTACGGATACAACTAATTCAACCTACGACAGATTGGAAGAAGTGAAGAAGTTCGATGAATCCAAGAAGGGAGTGAAAGGCCTGTCCGATTCTGGCATTACTTATATTCCTAAATTCTTCGTTCACTCATCGCAAACTCTTGCCGATTTCAGAAACGCAAAATCGTCAGATGATCAAATTGCCATACCCATTATAGACCTTTCCGATACCAACCGAATAGAGTTGGTCAACCTAGTTAAAGAAGCCGCCAGTACTTGGGGCTTCTTTCAAGTTATCAACCATGGGATCTCTCGCTCTGTCCTTGACTCAACCATCGAAGCCATCAAATCCTTCCATGAGCAACCTCATGAAGACAGGTCCAAGTATTACAAGCGGCAGGAGACTCGCGGTTTTTCATATGTCAGCAACAATGACCTCTACCGCACACAGGCTGCCTACTGGAACGTTCATTTTGAGGTTAAATAGACTAGTCTCATACTGTTAAAATAGATGATACTTGTTGTTTGCAAAAAGAAAAATCATACATGTATGTTCTTCTTACAGATTTGTGTCTGTCCAAACGGAGTGGACGGAGAACAGATACCGGAAATATGTAGAAAGGAGGTGGTGGAATGGGACGTGCATGCTAAGAATGTGGAATGGGACGGAGTGAAGGATTAGGGCTAGAAGCAGGGAAGTTGAAGGAGCTGACGTTTAGCGAAAAAAGGGTTATGGCTGGTATATGTTATCCCTAATGTACTCAACCTGATCTAACAGTAGGGTTTGTGCCTCACACAGATTCTCCAGTTTTAACGGTGTTGTTGACGAATGAGGTTGAGGGTCTGCAAGTGAAACATGATGAGTATGGCTGGGTTGCCGTCAAGCCTGTGCCCGGCGGCTTGATCATTAATGTGGGTGACCTTCTCCAGGTAACAAGTTAACATCTATCGATTTTTCTTTTTTAATGGATATGTGCAAGATTTTGTAGATCAAATATAATCTTTACGATGTTTACTTATCAAGAAAAGCTTTATGATGTTCATGTTTGTTTTTTAATAAAAAATCTTCTGTTAGTGGGTGATGAAATGAATTCATCGACTTTGGTAAGCATAATGATGAATTTGAGTGAGATTCTCAAAAAAGAAATTAAAGTGCTTGATTTCTTACCTGTGAATGTGTAGTTCACTGGTACTGTTGTCATCTCTAATACTAGAGGATTTAAGAGTGTGAGTTCCACTAGGAAACAAACAATATGCCTGATTTCTTATTAAAGTCTTATCCATTGTCATTAGTTTCAACTTGATTTTCTATGATTGCAGATTGTGTCAAACGGTCAGTATAAAAGCGTACAACATCGAGTTGTGGCAAATTCATCAAAGAAACCAAGAATCTCAGTCGTTGAATTCTTTCACATAGGCAAGTGGAAAGGAACAGGTTATTACGGACCTCCACCGGAGTTGTTGTCAGCTAAAAAACCTGCGATTTATCGTGACTTCACTGAGCAAGAATTCATTGAAAATGTCTTCTCTAAAGGCTACGACTGAAAGTCGTTGGTAGAGAAAGTCAAAATATGAATATAAACATCGGTCATCACTAATATTATGCATCAAAATAACACCCTTGTAGGAGTGAAATAAAAAAAGGTATGATTTTTACTGTTTTTGCTAATAGGTGGGTTAATAAATATTGCTCATTTCTTAGCTCTGTCTTTGTTGTGCGTTGGATATATGTGATGTTGTGTGGAAAGTTCTTTGTTTTTTGTCACTTTCATTCATTATCAACCCTATCGGCTGCTATATGATCGATCATGGTGTGAGGAAAGTTCTTTTTCTCTATAACTGGTTCACAATTTTTTTTTTTAAAATCAACTGGTTCACAATTTAGGAAGACTGATTCACGTGTTTTACAACTCATTTTATCGCAGAATAAAAAGATACGATAATCATAGGATCGGACCACCACCTTCGCAGAGCAAATGGCTACGTTAATAATCTCTCTTTTGTAATCTTGCTCATATTATTACACTCTGTTAAATATGATTGAAACAAATGTAAAGCGATTTAGTTGAGAATAGCTTATGATTTTTCATATTTACTTGGTAGTAAATCAATAGATCTAGGTCAGTCTCTTGATTGTTTTGATTTGAAATTTCATTTATACTGGCACACGACTGTAAACAATGGACCACCATTGTTTATTCTATTCTATAATTTGATTGAATAATGACATTAAAATACTGCGTCCTTGCCTGTAATTCTCCTCTTCCTTTCCCAAATCAATATCCAAAGCCACATCAGGCTCTACATGATATGTGCACTCACATGTAATCTATTGGTTATTTGATTAACAATTGCACCACCATTTACAAGATTCTATTTTTTCAACAAAGCCAACAATTTCTTTTTTAAAAAATTCTCTTGATATATGTTTTTATACAAATAAATTAACAAATGATACGTAGATTAATAGATTTTAAAAAATAATAAAAATAACCATTTTATGACTGATTCACTTGTTTTACAACTTATTTTGTAGCAGAAGAAAAGATGCCATAATTGTAGGATTGGTTACAAGATTCTACACGTGTCGATGTAGCCTGTTCAATGAATCAATCCATTTCCTGTCTTGGAAGAAAAATGTTTCGGCGCCTCATATGTTTCGGACTTCATTTAAATAATTAGTGTGAGGACAATTAAAAGTTGATTTTTGCTATTTTTTCAGGATTTAGGTAGATGATCAACCCGCCAATTTTGACTACTTTTATACCTCACAAACATAACTTTCATTTGTAACAAAAATATAAAACAAGGTACCCTATCACTTGTAACATAGGGAAAACTCTCATCGTTGAAAGCCAACATTTTGACTAATTTGCAGAATGTTACAATCCCACATTATCTAACAAAGAATGGTCTCCTGCCTTTATAAGTTAAAACCCTCAGTGTCCAATTTTATAGACCTGACAAAATAATTCCTTCGAATATCAAGTAGATATTGCCTCCCCCACAAAGACTAACACCGTTACCATATAAAAAGAACATTTTCTATTAGTATATATTGTTTCCCCTTGGCAGAGGGGAAAAAGATTCTGAAGGTCAGATTTCCGGCTAAGAGCCGGTAAAAATGAAGAACACAGCGTTCAAGGGAGGAGAGAGTTGAGATTGAATTCATCAATTTGGCCTTATAATTTACATATTGAAGTACCCCATTAACCTAGATTGGATGCGACACAGACCCTTTACCTTTCTGAAATTTCAGACCTTTATGAATAGTCTTTCATTCTAAATGGCATGATTGGTGCAAAAATAAAGCCAAAGTATGCATTTAAAGAGTTATTGTTAACTTGTGGAAAATGTCTTTTGTCAAATTAGAAATTCATCAGCTTCCAACTGATTTAAAATCCCAACCGATCATGTCCCTTCAAAATGAACCTACAGTTCACTTGAATCAATATGGCATTTGTAAAGATTAAATCAAACTCCCAAATCCAACAGACATAATCTCACATCCTGCAAGAAGTTGAAATAATTCTAATAATACAAGAAATTGAAGATATATGACAAGATCAAATTGATATTGTATTGAAACTCTCATCAATTTAATGACATCCATGAAAATTGATCACAAATCCTAAATCCCAGAATCAAAAACATGACAATACTGCTAAGAAATAAAGGTCCAAAATACAGCAATGAAGTCCTTCCAGTGCACAAAAAGAAGTCTCCACAGTAGTTTACTTGCACTTCTTCTTAGGCCTCAACTGCATAAAGAAAGAATATGATTCAATTCAGGATATAAAAGGGCTAACAGGAAATTTCATAAAACGATGCGAGTTAAGGACCTGATTGCTATGACCACATTTCTTCTTCCGGCAGTTTACAGCCCTTGGGTGCAGACGAGCATAACACCTAGAAAACAAACCGAATTTTAAAAAAATAAATAAAAAGAGATTCCTCAACAGTAATGAACAAAGGTAATCCACACATCAGATAGTGAAAAATAGTATGGGCGCAACTCAAGCCGCCCAAACAAAGAAACTTAAAAAAAAAATGTACGAGGCAAATTTTTAAAGAAACCACCCTCACATCCTCTCCTCTCTTTAAATTCCAACAAGTCCCCTTCTACTTATCTGCTTAACAAGGCCTACGCAGCATAAGATGACAAAATGCATCAAGCCACTAACAATGTGATAAATGCCCATGTAAAAGGACATAATGTACCATCCTAGAAAATCAACTGCAATTAAATGAGCTCAGTTGATAAAGTAAGGAATGGATATCACTATTGGGACTAGGATGCCCTCCGTTGCACAATAAAAGACCAAGGACGGTTCAACGTATTAGTCCCAAAAGACACAATCCAATCAGTAGAAAAAAAAAAACTAGAAATGATCCCACAAGGCACACTCCAAACAGAACTAACAGATGATTCAGGGTGCCTCGACATATTAATCGAACAAAACCTAAACAAAAATCTCGCTAAAGCCAATAATCCTCTAAAAATTTCACTGCAGAGTCTGATAGTTCAATGTACCATCCAAGAAAATCAACTGACGGTGAAAGTAGTGTCAGTTGACAAAGTTACGAATGAAGATCGATATTGGGGACTTGTATGACCTCTAACTCATGGCATACAGCATTAGAAGCTAAGCGAGTCCCGCAGTTAAAACGACACTACAATCCGGATGCAAACATAGAAATGGCAATATATCAGTAAATAAAACAACACGAAGAGAAAGAAACGCACTTGCGGCAAATCGTCTTGTCCTGGTTGTACTTGCGAGCCAAAGCCATCAAAGAAGGCTCAATAATTCCTCCCCTAAGCCTCAGCACCAGATGAAGTGTCGACTCTAATCAAAACCGCAAAACAAATCCTAATAAATCACAGAAGCAAGGAACTAAATCAATAATGAGAGGCATTATAACGACAAGGCGTACCTTTCTGGATGTTGTAATCAGCCAAGGTTCTGCCATCTTCGAGTTGCTTACCGGCGAAGATCAACCTCTGCTGATCAGGTGGGATTCCTGTAAAACCGAAACCATCATTAGTTACACTTATCTCTTTCTCAGAATTTAATAATTGCAGGTGTGAAATTGTTTCCGAAACCTTCTTTGTCTTGGATCTTGGCCTTGACATTGTCGATGGTATCGCTGCTCTCGACCTCGAGAGTGATGGTCTTCCCCGTTAGGGTTTTGACGAAAATCTGCATTTTGGGCTCTCTGTGAACGCAGTCCTCCAAGTGAATGAAGCGATGGTGTTGCTAGGAGTTTATATGCTGTGTTTGGGAGGCTAGGGTTTCTCAAGGCGTTTGTGTTTCAGAAGAATGGGCTTGGGCCCACTAGTAGATGCCATTTCAAGCCCAAAATTTCGTCTTATTTCTGTTTTTTCTTTTTCCCAAATCGCTGCTGTTTTTAGAATTTTTTTTTGAACTAATCCAGTTTTTAGAAAAAAAAAATTTAACTGATACTGTTTTTAGAAATTTAAGAAGTTGCTTTTATGAATGTTTCATATCATATATATATATATTATAGTGTTTCAGACAATAAAAAAGATCAAAAGACATTCTCTAAGATTTCTCTATTTATTTTTTTAATTTTATTGTAATTTATAATTTTTAACTATTATTTTAGATGATTAATTTAATTAATTTTTAGTGAACACATTGAATGTACTTTTATTATGTATAAATTTATTAATTAATTAAGGTGAGTTAAGTTCATTTAATAATCTATTTAAATATTAATGAGTGAACTTCAAGAGACATATAATTAATTTTAATTTTATATTTAATTTTTTTAAAAAATTATAGTTTTTAATAATAATTTAAATAAAAAATAATGTATTTTAAGTCATTAAAAGAAACAATTGACAATTAAAGATAAAATTATAGCCACTAGCAATTGTTACTACCATTATTAGATAAATTTTGATTCGTATAAGTTAATTTTTATAGATGTATTATACAAAAAATATTAAAAAACCATACTATTTTTTTCATCTAAATTATTTTGTTGAATAGGAAAAAATGAAGCGCTTCCAAATTTTTTGTTTATTATAAATTATATAAAATTTAAATTTAAATACACAAATACAAAAAATTGCTTTTTGGTGTAACAGAAGATCGATTAATTTAATTGATAGAGCGAAAAAATTATTTAATAAAATTATAACATACTTAATATGTATAATGGACAAAATGTCGCACATCAAAACTATCAATCATAATTGTTTTACAATTTTTGTATTTTAACAATTAAATTTTGTAATTATATGTATAATAATCTAGTTCAAGTAGAAAAATAGTTTTTCAAGGACTAGGAAATATATAATAAATTGATAAAAATAACGACGATAATCAATGCAATTATCATATTTTAAGATAAAAACGTTTCATATTTTTGTCATTTGACTTAAAATGTTTAGTGCCCAATTATTTATTTGATCAAATAATTTTATTTGATCAAATAGCATTATTTCTAATGCACATACCAAATACTCCTTTGAATTTTCTATATTTAACGTAATCATCAAGAGCTGCAACTTAATAATACGGACTCTTCTTCCTTTAATAAATATAATTATATTTAATTTTTATATATATAAAAGTTTTAAAACTTGGTAGTAAAAGTTTTGTCGTCTACAAATGTTTCATTCGAATTAATAAGATATTTAAAACGTCAAACAACTAAAGGTGTCTCATAATTTTTTTTAAAAAATATTTTGTAATATTTGAAAGTAATACTTTGAAATATGCCAGAATTTAAGATTAATCATCATATTATATACAATATATGAATTCGATCAAAAAAGAAGATCAAAAGACATTTTAAAATTTCTCCATTAATTTTTTGAATTTTATGATAATTTATAAAATTTTAAATAATTTTTTATATAATTAATTTAATTAATATTTATTAAACACATTAAATGTACTTTTATTATGTATAAATTTATTAATTAATTAAGGTGAGCTAAATTTATTTAATATTCAAGAGACATATTAGTTTTAATTTTATATTTAATTTGTAATTTT
>CAODLS010428936.1:0-10687 GCA_948243855.1 Flueggea neowawraea | reverse complement strand
CTGCTTCTATGAGATTTTAGCCGAGTCTCTAGAGCACTCATGAATTTCCAAGTGTGCGCATGGCTTATTAGCGCAAAAACACAATGAACAATGGGAATTGTAGAATGTAATGTGATTAATGAAACTTCTATTTTACAATTAGAGTTATTGGTTCATAGAAACTATATGTTTCACCAACTACTCTGTAAATTAAGTTTCAACAATCTAGATCTAGTTCATTGTCCCAAAAGAACACTAATTTTGATGCATTACAACTTATGTTTAAAACCCAACAAAGAAACATTTCTTGTGGCTTTTGTAATATATGGGGGATTATTGTGAGTTAAAGCTTTAGTGGGTATTGCAAAATCCACATTGCTTAGTCGAAGGGCATGAGAAGTGTTTATAATAGGAAACACTCTCGCGCAAATATGAGCAGAGCTTCAAAGGGATAACGGGTTAAATGCCCCCTGCACACGAGGTCCGGCCCATTTTATACATCGATTTGTTTTTTGCTCAATTTTTAATCCCACATGTTGTATTAAGCTAACCTAGACAGGAGATTAAATTAAAACCAAGTTTTTTTTTACTAGTTCTCCAAGCCAATATTTATTTTGACTACTTCTCCAATATTTGAATTGTTCAACAACCACTTCCCATTTTCTCTCCCTATTCTCCAGCCACTTATCAGATTTTTCCTTCTCTCCAACGTTCATAAATTTTGACTGAAAATACACAATAAACAGTTGCAACAAATACCACTCACTCAACCTTCTTCCCCCTACTGGGTTCTTCTTAAAATATTGTTGTTGCTTCCTGTTCCTCTACCCTTAGAGAATGCCTATTTTATTCTGGGGAGAATAAGTCCCTTTAAGACAACGAGAATGTGGCTCAGGCATTTGTGTTGTCGTGCTTTCCATATTCCGCAACCAACAATTGACCCTGGTTGTTTCCTTTTTTTTCCTAGTTGGTTGAAGACAAAATATTGTTCTAGAACCAACAACATCAAATCCTCACAATCCATTATTTTAAATCTAATAATCATTAAATATTGATAATATTGGGTCATATATGTGACAATTATGGGCCATTAGATCTAATAGCAACATTTTTTGTACTTTTTTTTACAGCATTTTCCATGGTTTTGTCAAGTAGTTTCTTCTCTCTTTGAATATTCATGAAGCATCATAATCTTCAGAAACTGAAACTGATTTTTGAATTTAATAGAAAACAAAATTTAAGAGATTTTTTAAATGAATGCTAATTGAAGTTTGTTCATATGGAGGGCAATTGATGGTCAAGAGTGAATTTTGCCAACCAACAAGTGACAAGTATTGGAATAAAATAATAAATTTTTTATTTATCAAAAAGGTTTATTAGACATTTTGTATTGAATTTGCTAGTATGTTTGTATTTTTATAAACACACTTAATTAGTATAAAATTATACTTTTATTAATGTTGTTTAAATATTTGCTCAGCTCATTTGCAGTCTTACTATTAGAACTCTACTGCAATAGTGTCACCAAACGTTTCAAATGTAAGCATACTGAAGCCTTGGTCAATATGTCACAAACTAAAGCATATAAAAAGTAAGCCCAAAGATATATAACTTTATTCAAAAGATGATAAAAAATTAACTAAAAATATTAATATTAAATAAAAATAATTTGCTAAAGTTATTAGCTTACAAAATAATCAACAATTTTACAAAAATTAACATTTTATTTGAAAAATAAACAATTTAATGAAAAACTGTAAATATGTCCTTAATATAACAAAAGGCATGAAAACGGATAAATGACAAATAATATGCACCAACAAACCTTTTTAAAAAATGCTTTTTTCAATTTACAAACAATCAAATTTCAATTTACAAATCAGCCCCTTTTAAAAAGTGCAAAATTTCCCCAAAAAACTACAGTTCATTTCACCTTTGCTGCAATAAAAATGGACAGATCGTTTAGGCTGGATACATGTGTGTCTGTCATTTAAACAAACGATATGTTGTTCGTGGCATAGGACCATTGACATGTCGTTTAGCATCGCCAATTGCAACTCAAGACAACGAACGACAACGCGTTCAGATGTAAGAAATCAGATGATCCGTCACACCTGTCGTCTTCAACCTCCATCCGGGTCATTCGACCCAACCTGAAGAAGTCTGATGGGGTTTGACGACAGTTCTAACTGAAAAGTTGGAGGAGTTAGACCAATTTGAAAAAAGGAAAAAAGCGTAAAAAGTGGTATTGTTAGAAATTGTTAGAAAAAACGGTATGAGGAAGTTCTTTGCGGAATTTGAAGCATGAATAAACACTGTTTTTTAAGGTATTTATTTGTTTCATTATTACTGTAATTAAATATTTACAAAAATATCTTCTATCATACAACAAAGCTTTAAATCTGTTGAGAACTTTTTCTTATAAAAAAGACAAAAGTAAGAATAAAAGATATGTCTTTAGAACGTAACTGAAAATATTTCAAAATATCAGCCAGACTAATGAATCGAATATAACTGCACATAAAGCAAAAATTTAATTGCAATTTTTGGCTTAATTTTTATTTTCTTAGATGTCCATCAAAGACTTTAAATATATATTTTAGGTCCAATCCATTCTTTTAAATATATATTTTAAGCTCAATCCATTCTTCCTTTCCTCTCAATTTGAATTATTAAGGGGAAGGTTTAACATTTACATTAAAATAAAATTTAAATTTTGATAAATACTACTCAAGTTTCCAAATATAAAAAAAATATCAGATAAAACAAACTGAATTTGACAAATGTCTTCTTCGAAAAATCTTGATATTTTCGTGAGAAATTGATTTTTTCGCAAAAAAAGATAAATTTCAAGTGAGAAAAAAATTTGATCTCCCATAAGGTCTCTAATTGTCTCCAAATATCTCCAAATATATCCAGATATATCCAAATGTCTCCTAATTACAATTTTTTATGCAAATTTTGATTTAGTAAACTTTTGAAGCTTAATAACATTAAATAGTACGACTTTTGTTCATTTTTGCACTTATGGCTTGACATTCGAAAATAAAATCAAATAACACTATCTTTGTGATTGTTTGCATCCGTGACACGAGTTAATACTTGTGTTAAAAAAATAATTAATGATGTAGCACTAACAATGTAATGACGTGGCTTTCAGCTTTTAAGTGATAGTTATCATGACGTCAGTGTCACATCATCAATTTTCATTTTTCTTCAACGGAAATATTAACGCGCGCCATGAATACAATAAATTATAAAGATTGTGCTATGGGGTGTTATTTTCGAAAGTCAAGCTATAAGTGCAAAAAAAGAGTAAAGGTTGTGCTATTTAATGCCATTAAGCCAATTTTTGATACGTTAATTATTTAGATTAAATGTCTCCAAATGTCTCTAAATCACAATTTTTTATATAACCTTTTATAATTTTTTTGATGTTCTTCAAATGTATCGAAATGTCTCAAAATATCTCCAAAAATCCTCAATTGTCTTTAAATGTATTCAAATGTCTCCAAAGGACTATGAAAGTCTAAGGCTACTTTTGTAATTTAAGAAAACATGACAACAACAGCTAGGGTTTCAACCTCAGCTGCCGTCACCGCCACTGCGATCACATCACGTTGCTGCTGCAACTTTGCCTCACGCCATTCATCATGAATCGCGTCTCCCATCAGCACAACGCTTTCTCTTTGTGCCGCTCGATATTGTCTCTCTTCGCATCACTATGACCCTTCCTCTCAAATTTTTTAGATCTCGTCGAGCAGTGGGACGAAACATAGCAGAGGAGAAAAGGACTATGAGGAAGAGAGAAGGGCGCATGAGGAGGAGAAAGGAGGATCGTGACTAGGAAGAAAGAAGGGAGAACTAGGGTTTTTAGAGAGAGATAAGAGAGAGGAGAAGAAGAGAGGCATGAATAGACAGTTGAATCGAAGAGAGAGAAACATAAATACAAAATAAATGGTATTTTGGACAAAGAAAATGTTTTATTTGATTAATTGTGGCATTTTTACGAACTTGTTTCAATATAATGATATTTTTTAAGATCTAATTTGTATATTTCTGGTATTCTCAAAAATACAAAGTCGGTATTTTTATTTATAAAAATATATGGTTTTAATTGGGGTGTACAACATAATTAACTCATTATTAAGAGTACACCAATATTTAAATAAAATTGTGCTATTTTTTTCTTCAATGTGGGACAGACTCCCCTCCTCCCCCGTCATTCCCCTACCCAAACACATACAAACTACACTTACAGGTATTGACATGTTTTTCATAAAATTAAATATGCTTAACTAACGAAACTATCACTTTTTAATATCGTAAAAAACGGTTAGTGTTGAGTTCGATTTTGATGATGATAAGTGCAAAACATTCATGAACAGGTGCAAAGTCAAAGACTTGTTGATATCTAGCCATAAAGCACTTTAAAAGTCATCAAAGCACGTTGATGCATGCAAAACTGGCTCTGACGCATGAAAAGACTGAGCAAAGCACATAGATGAGAAGCATATCTCATTGGAATTAATCTTTACTTATCTACACACGTAGAAGATTTCACTACACATATTGACGTGGGTTCAACCTGATGAAAAGAAACTGTGCAAAGGCAAAGGAACATTGGCTGGCAAGCAAGGCATGTAAAAGAGAAAAGGTGCAATCTTTAAAAAGACATTCTACGCACGTAGAAGAAAGTGCAACACACATAGACGAGGGTGACCTAGGCTAGCTAACAAAGTCAAAATGCTCCTCGGAATTTGAATATTCTCTGACACAAATCACGTACATAATCAAAGGTGCAATCTCTTGAAGAACGATTACGCACGTAGAAAGAGGAACAATGCGCGTAGCAAGCCACTGGGTGAAAAATTGCATATTCTGGAATTCAGATCAATGCACGCAGAACGTGGTACAAAGCAAACAGATCATGAGTCTACGTACGTAGAAGAAAAGCAAAGCACGTAGATGCTGATCCACTCAAAGCCGAGACCACTGGAGTTTCAGCAATGCACATAGACTTGTTGTCAAGACACGCAGAACTCAATTGGATCATCGTACTATATACATAGATGGTGGCTACGCACGTAGTGAAAGGTGATGTCATTACTGGACATAATTTATATTCTCTCACAACGGCTACTTTGAGGCTCCAACGGCTATATTCTTTCAAGTGGTTATAAATAGGCGTCCCCAAGCAGATGGAAGAAGAGAAAAAAGAAAAAAAAAAAAAAGAGAGAGAGAGAGAGACCTTTACTAAGACTTACTATTCATTCTTTCTCTCTTTTATCTTTCTAACCAATTTAAGCTATTTACTTGCAATCTGATTTCTGGGTTGGTGTGAGCTTAAATCTGCTATATTCTTGGGTTGAATCATTTTACAAACAAGGTTGTTTGCTTGGGGTGGTTAGGTTTTCTTATTGAACCTTAGAAAAACAAGAGTGGTTGCTAGTGAACATTAGAAAACTAATAGTGAACAGTTTGCTAGTTGTGCCCGTAAAAATTAGAGGTTAGATTTACTTGTTTTGTCCTGAAAATAAGTGGTTTAGATTTTCTAGTTGAGCCAGTAAAAACTAGGGATACGGTTTTCTTGTTAAGCCCGTAAAAATAAGGTGTAATGATTTTCTTGTTGAACCCGTAACAAGTGTTATGAACGGTTTTCCTGCACCCGAAAGTGAGGAAGTTAGTGGATTGAAATTCTCTAGGAGAACTAGAGGAGTGGACATAGATCTTAGAGGACCGAACTACTATAAATCGAATTTGTGATCTTTCTCCCTTACTCTCTTTAGTTTACCTTGCATTTGATTTATTTTGTTTGTGAATTGCTGGTTTTATTGCTTCCATCTTTCACTTAGATTTTGTTTGAAAAACAAACTTTGTTATTTGGTTTAACGTGCAAAAATTTTCAACAAAATTTTTAAAAATATCTAAAACTCTAATTCACCTCCCTCTTAGAGTGTCATTTGATTGTATATTGGGACTGAAGTTATTTTAACAGTTAATACTTATAAAATTAAGATGGAAGGAATATTTTTTGGTGTTTTTTTTTTATGAATTTCATGTGTAACATATGTAATGTTGTATTATTGAGATTCTTATTGGTTGTTATTAGAATACAAGTGTGAATGACAATTGTCTCATAGTGGAGAGTTGTGATGTGTGTAAAAATGTGGATCAATACTCATTGTCTTAATATTTTGAGTAAAAATGTGATGTCAAGTCCACTTGTATACTATTTCAATAAATCCATACACAAAACAAATCTCTCCAAAACTCTTTGAATCCAACGCTTGTAAAATCTACAAATTTGAAAGGTAATTTGAGCATTTGCGTTTGTAGTGATAAATATCGGTGTTCGTATACTAGGAGTAATACACAAGTACCGCATTATCTATATGCAATGCCCATGAAAATCTAGGGGCATAGGGATAATTGAGATGGCCCTCACTAACTAGTGCTAATCTTTAGCGGACTAGGTCCCACAATTGGCGCAATAATTGAAGAAGACAACTGGGGCATGTCAACGGAAATAGACCTTTGTGTGGACACCACCAACGACAACTAAAAAAATTTAATTATTTTTTTGGCTGAATTAGCACAACATTGATGTCGACTTGACATTAAACGTAAGAATAACGTTTGTTAAAGTGGAGAGAGAAGACCAAGTCTTCCACTACCAAGAGACCAATTCAATCACCAGATCACAGCCTTTAAATCATTATCCAGCATTTAAAGCTTCCGAATATTTTTGGCAAGCCATCGTATTTATATACTTAGTTCGTTATTAAATCAAACTATATGCTCATATTACATCAAAAGAAATAATAAAACCCAGAAGAGGTAAGATGAGAAGCAAATTTGAAGTGAATTGTCTCCGCAGGTTCTTCATAGCAGTTCTGCTGGTTTTGGTCGTCGTCAGAGCTACATGTAAAGCTGCTCCGATAAGTCAAAACAATACAAAGCTCACTTCGGATGCTGCAATTTACGGGCCCTTTATATATGCCTCCGACAGGTATATCTCTTATGGAAGCCTAGAAAGACAAGGATTTTGTAATCAGAACATATATGGAAATTGCGTACGAGGCTACAATGGCAGGCCCGAGACATGCACTTACTACACGCGGTGCAGGAACTAATAGGTGTGCGTTGCGAAAACGATTCTCCGTCGATGTCAGGTTTGTTTTCCTAGTATAATCGTGCTGTATCCACAAGAGTGCTAGATGTTATCCATGTTCATTGTCCGCTTGTTCAGAAACAAAAGAAAATGTCAATTATCGTTTGCTTTGTGTTTCCTTGTAACACAATTCTCTCCATACACCTTAATTCTATCTATCGATTTTCTTTCTTTTTTCTTTTCAAATTGATCTCGATTTGGAATTTGAAGTTGCGATGTTTTAGAATGACACCGCCATAATTACTGAGCGAAAGTTCATTTGCTACTAAATTTTGAAGTTGGGCAATACCGAAAGCTTGTTGTGTGGCTTTCGGGTATAACAAGTTCATTTGCTCCTTGGTTTGTACGTTGACGGACGATGCCGGGTCAGTGAAGTTGGAGGGTGAATGATTGGATTAGTTTGTAAAAGCAGACTAATCTTTTCTTCCTTTGTGGCATATATGTCTTTCCACGGCGACATCCGGTATTCACTGGTCTCAACAAATGAAGATATATGCTTAAAATGCCCTTTTTCTTGCCATATTACATTTTTTCCCTCCAGATTCTCGATTGAACTCTCGTCGTTTTGTATATACATATAATCATCGTCCAAGTTTCATTAAACATATCTTTAGTATAGTTATATTTGTCAGGCCTCAAAAGTGGCTCAAACTTATGGTCGAAAGAAATGGAAAGAGGGTTTTAGAGGATGGAGCTTCAAACTCATTTTGGTCCAAATAAATGAATGTTGCTGCTGGATGATTTGTCATTTACTGATCATTTTGGTGTTGCACTTAGGTCGTTGCGGTGTCAGACTTGAGTGTTTGTGTGAATAATGGATTAATGTGGTAGTGAAACAGAGTACTATCCTTATGTTCATGGACAACATATATTGTAACTGAAAACAGAGAGAGCTCAAGCAAGAATTTCGTTATTATATGTGATTATTATGGAGAGGGGCAACCTCTCGAAAGCTATCATCTTAGTTACATCATTGTTATTAGTAATACAATCAGCTCTCTTTTCCTCTAATCTTCGTTCTTCATCTTTTTTATCCTTTTCTTCTTCATTTGAGTTGATGTTATATCGCCAGTGATGGGAATCCTATCAACGAGTTTAGTACCAGAGCATTCAAAGATTTAGTATTGATTAATGACGAAAACGAGAATGAAAACTTCATAATCTGGCCACAACCAAGGCTATGATGTTTGCGCAAACAAACCAGTAATTGGAT
Organism: Flueggea neowawraea; assembly: GCA_948243855.1. NCBI lineage: Eukaryota > Viridiplantae > Streptophyta > Magnoliopsida > Malpighiales > Phyllanthaceae > Flueggea > Flueggea neowawraea. The sequence continues at coordinate 2,321 of CAODLS010428936.1, read as the reverse complement.
GAACTTGGAAAGTCATCGCAAACAAAACCAACAAATAGTGAGAACTCCAGTAATGGTTCAAGTGCGAAATCTTCTATTATACCGAGAAATCAACCAACCAATACACCCAACCCACAAAACCCAACTATTTCGAAACACACTAAGCCAGACATCCCAACCACCATGACATTGACCATAGAGACCGCAAACACCAATCCTAGTCACTCTAAAGTGTTAACTCCATGATCACCTCACTCCAAGCTGAGGGATGGGAAATACTAATTGACTTTTGGTGTATGTTAGCTTGGTCAGAGACAAAACAAGCCGTGACAAATCCTGCAAAATCTGAGTTGTTGATGGAGTTCTGCGATGTGTTTTACATGCCATTGGGGTTACCATTAGAAAGAGAACAAGCAGCGAGCTATTACGTTTAAGGAAAGCAATAAACCCGTTAATGTGAAGCCCTATCGCAATCACATGCTCGGAATTTTAAAATTAAAAAGTTGGTGGGTGAAATTTTCTTAGCATATGTAACTATGAGAGGGACAACCATTTCTCAAGCCCGGTGTTGCTGATAAAAAGAAAGATGGAAGTTGGCGATTTTGCTACGCGCTTTGCTTCTCTTCTATATGCGTAGCCTCATGACCTACGTGTTTTGTACCACGTTCTACGTGCATTGCTTCAATATTTAGAATATGCAGCTTTTACTCAGTGGCTTGCTACGTGCATTGTACTTTGGTCTGCGTGCATAGTCGTTCAAGATTGTACCTTTGGTTTGCACATGTGTTAGCACTTGTCAGGAAATATTTGAATTTGAATTCTCGATGAAAGTCTTGGCTTTGTCAACTAGTTCAGCTCAGCTCGTCTATATGCATTGATCTCTCTTCTGCGTGCGTAGAATATCTCTTTAAAGATTGCATTTTTTCTCTTTTACGTGCCTTCAACTCTTCTCAACGTGCTTTCGGCTCTTTCACATTTTCTCCTCATCAATCTGAGTTATCGTCAACGTGTGTTGTACAGCTTTTGCATGTGTAGATGTGCATGAATATTAATTCCAGTGAAATCTGCTTCTCATCTACGTGCTTTTAAAATCAAGAAAATTTTCTCCTCATTCTCTTTGTACATAGGAGCCAGCTTTGCATGCATCAACTTGCATTGTGGTCAAATATCAGCAAGTCTGTAACTTTGCACTTCTTTCATGGATATTTTGCATTCATCATCATCAAAATCGAACTCAACAATCTCCTCCTTTTTTATGATAACAAAACATTCATGAATTTGAACACCTAATCACCAATAGCAAACAATTTGATTAAGGATTTCAGTCCTTGTCACTTAGCTCATCACAACACTATATGATGTTCAAAGCAACAAGATATCAACTGTATGAACATTTTATATCAATTTTAAATGATAGAGAACTTAATCAAATTCATGCCATAATCTCCTCCTTTTTGTATCATCAAAAAGAATAAGCAAAATAAACATTCTCCCCATTTTTTAAAGAATATATGAGAAAAATCATTAAGCACATTTAGTTCCCCCTAAGTAAAAGATATTTTCTAATGAAAGCATTTTAAATACAGAACTCCTCTTCTTTGTTTCAAAATATGCATAGGAAGTTTTAATAGAAAAAATATCCCCCTTTGAATTTCAAAAAATCAATATATGCAATCAATTCATCAAATCAATGCAAAAATATATTCAATCAACAAATAATTAAATGACATATATACACAAAAAAATAGATCAAAGTTTGAGTTCAAGGAAATGGTACCACATTTTCAATTTTCTCCTTAGCCTTGATTGTTGTCAAGCATATTCCTCCAACTTCATCATCATCACTGGAACTGGAATCATCATCAAGGAATCTTCTTTTTCTCCTTTTTCTATGCTTCTTCAAATATGGGCAATCCAGTTTAAGATGACCCAGTTCATGACATTCATAGTAAATGTGCTTGCTCTTCCTCTTGTTGGCCTTCTTTGCTTCTCTTTCCTTGTTGAGAAATTTGCAGAATCTCTTTATGAGGTACTCCACATCATCAGAATCAACATGTTCATCATCATCATCCTCATTTAAGCTTTCAACATATTTTGAGGATGCCTTGAGAGCAATGTTTATGTCCTTCTTCTTCCTTTTTTTCCTCTTCTTCTTCTTCTTTTTCCTCTTCTTCCTCTTCTTTTTCATTTTCTTCTTCCTCTTCTTCTTTTTTTTCCTCTTCCTCTTCTTCTTCTTCTTTTTCTTCTTCTTCTTCTTCTTCTTCTTCTTCTTCTTCTTCTTCTTCTTCTTCTTCTTCTTCTTCTTCTTCTTCTTCTTCTTCTTCTTCTTCTTCTTCTTCTTC
>CAODLS010428935.1:0-21718 GCA_948243855.1 Flueggea neowawraea | reverse complement strand
GTCTTGCAGCCATGTGAGGGCTGTTGTTTCGACATTAGGAGGGAAGCAAGGGGCAGCCCGAAAGTCTAATAAATGGCAACATCTCTATGCGGGTTTCACTGTCTGGCTATCACAAACTGAAGCCACAGGTCTTTGTTGTTCAATTATATATTTTAATCTCCAATTTATTCATGTGCTTTTATTCATGGACACAACTTTCAATAACTTTGTCCCTTAATGTAGACGAGGATTCAGCAAAGGAAGAGGCAAGAAGACATGTTCAAGACGGTAATGTAGCATACTCGAAAGCAGACGTCGTCGTGAAGCTCCAGGGCTGGGATTCTGACCATGCCAAAAGTGTAGCTCAGGCATCATTAAGTGCCCTTAAACAGTTAATTCTGTCTGACAAGAAACTTCCAGGTATAACATTCTGGAATTTTTACTTACTAATAATGAGCGAATATTGTAGAACTGTATACATGTATTTCCTTTGTTTCCGGAGCATCAATTAATCTACAAAATGAACTGAAGAGTATATTAAGATTTTGTCATCTGTGATTGTCAACAATTGAGAAATACATCTATAAGCCTTTGAAGATCAACAAGGAAAAACAAGAACTACTAAAGACTTGCATTTACAGAGCAATTGGATTGAGAACTCATCTCTTACTGATCAATGTTTCTTCTGTTTTTGAAGATAAGAAGAGCCTTTATATAAGGCTAGGATGTCGCGGTGACTGGCCAAACATCAGGCCTCCTGGGTGGGATCCATCGTCTGAAGATGCTGCAAGTGCAACCTCTTGATATACCGCAGAGCTGATCATGCAGAAAAAAGATGTAGCAACATGAACCAACTTGTTCTTCGTTACCATTTTCTTCCTGAGTCTTCTTTGTTGGTACTTTCTTTTGCTTCAAATTTTTTGAAGACACTCGCCCTCGGCTGTATATAATTACCATATTTTTCTTGTTAACACTGAGTATTTCAAGGCAGAATCTCAATGAAACTCTGCTAATGCAGTACCACCGAAGTGGTTACTTTAGACTAGTTGAAGTGATTGAGTATACGCGTTACAAATTTAAAATAAATTCCAAAATATAGGATTCTGAAGAAGATATTAACTTATGTATTTATGTAAGTAAAACCTATGCCGCTTAACTTTTCATTAATCCTCTATCTACACAAAATTCCTTCATGATTACACTTGTTTTCAGGGAAAATGAAATAGTTGATGCAAATTGCTTGTCAAAGCCGAAGCACCTATCATGATTACACTCACTCGCGTCATAGTAAAGTCCGATGTTCCAAAGTAGCATTCTTCGGCACGCAGAGATCAATCTAATTCATGAATGTCGTCACTAACTCATAAAACCGCAGAAAGCAACATTGAGTCAAAGCTAAGCGCATTCGTTTATTTTAATTTCTGAACCTGGACCAACTTGAATTGGAATGGTATGATCCCCCAACTCCCTACCGCATTTTAGCGTTACCACATTTTGAAACAAATGACGTTCACATTCAATAATTGTCTCTTCATCTATCTATTGTCCGCAAATGTTGTCAATCGTCTGCCCCTTTTTTTTCTTTGGTGTCGTATCACACTAAATTATTGTCGACAAGTTGCTATCATCGCAACAAAAACGACGATCCGCTTATTATGGTAAGCAGGTAGAAACACGCACGTGGGATCTGAATAAGGGCGTGAACAAAGGAAGTAAAGATTTACGTTAGCCGCGACATTACAGAGCACCACGACCGAAAGAGAAGGCGCTTTGCTCTCAAAGCAATCCATGATTCGAATGTAATCAATGTAAATTTTAGGTATCAGTAAAAGAAGCCAAAGTGAAGACAACAACAATTTGTAAACTACCAAAATCAAAATAAAAGCATATAGGAACGGCACTCCTTGAGTTGAAACCAACCGAGATATTCACAAGTTCATGTCGACGCATTCTAGAACGCAAGCATCAAACAAACTTTACCTAAAATTCCATGAAGACATGCCACATTCTGGACGGAGCTCTTGAAGATTAAAGGTCACCTGAACCTCCTGCAATAGGTATGGCTGCTTCCACTGCACACATTGATGGCGTCTGCAGATAAAAAATAGATTTTGCATCATCGACGCCAAGCCAAAACTTAAAAAAGAAATGAAGAAAAATAACAAAAGAAATAAACAATATTTTATGCAGAGGATTATCCAGGCACAGCATTATTCCACAAAAAGGTAAAATTAAACATTATTCAATATAATGTACTGGGGTCGATTAATGTTGCAAACAATTTAATTTAGAAAATCATTTCTGAAGGAAAAATTGTCAATTTTTTCCTTGAAAACTAAAAAAAAAAGTCAACCCGACAGATTTCATTATGTTTAATTCTCGAAAACAAGACAAGCGAATACAAAAGGAAGACCTCAAACTACTGCATAGAGACAATAAGAAAATAGGTGTAGTTATTGACCATACCAAGTTGACCAAGCATAAAATTACTCGGCCAAAAACCAATAATCTGTTAAGACAACTAGTAGAAGTTTCGCATGTTCAAATTTTGTACCACTTGGGAGTTTTGGAGATGCTGACAAATTATTTAATCACAAACACGGCACAAATAACACATACCTTGCATTGAAGACCGTTTATCGTCGACTTAAGTAAAGCATCTCCAACTATCAACCTCAACTTTTTAACAAAATCTTGCCTACTTATCTTCTTCGCCTGATAAGATAAAGAGAAACCATCAGTAAATATTTCCATCAAAGCATAAAATCGACATAGTAGTATTAATATCCAGCATACCCGGAAAAGCTCATAATGACTAGTTACAAGTTTCATATCTTTGCAAGGTACTTTATTCGAGATTGCTGCAAATAACATGGGAAATGGCATAAAAGGCGATTTGGGCATTCTTGTATTGCTTGAACCCAGACTAGGAGCCTTTCCCATAGAACCCCCAGAATCGGACAAGGGTTGACCCTCACTTCTCTGTAAGATCACAGAAAATTTAGTAGAATGAAATCAAAAATAAGAATGTAAATGAGCCTCAATAACAGTTCGGCGGACAACAATCCAGCTGCCTCGGCTCTTCAATGTAAGAGATGGTTAATAGCAACACCATCATGACATTATTTGCCCCTTTCTTCAACATTGCTTCACTCTGATTTTTGGTCTTCCAAAAACAAACCTGCCTATATGTTTACTGGGTCTACAATACACCGTAAAACACTATGGCATAGAATCGCTGAACTTTCCATGGGCCTTGAGAAGGCTCTGATCTATGATAAGTCCTGACAACCGCAAGTCATGTTACAACTAATTCTAAGGGGAAAGGTGAAGGTTTCCTACAGCCGAAAATATGGCACCTCATCTACCATATATATGAATGAATACGAGTTACAATAAAGAGAACATGTCGAGACCAAGCCACATAGTGCAGAAGTCTTAGGTATATCTGCCGGTCAACATAACAGCAAAGTAGTATGCAGCAAAATAATATAGAACAAAAGATGCAGACATATGTAATTGGTACTCTTACCATATCAGTTCCCAGAGATTTTACTGGCACATGCAGATCAACTGCAGGGGATTCTATGGGCAAATTCAGATCAACTGCAGGAGATTCAATTAGTAGATCTCCCCGAGCACCTTGCACAGCAGTAGTAATGCCTGAAATAGCATTCTTACTCTCACTCCCAACAAGAAACCCTGTAGGGCCAACGTAAAATATATCTAGTGCTCAACTATCCCAAAAAAAATATATATATCATAAAGAAAGTACAGGTTGTTCGCATGAAATCCACAAGGGATACAAAAAAATAGAACCAATGGTTGAAATGCAGGTAGATGCAAGTAATGAACAGCAAACACAAGCATATGGCCACACCGTGAACAAGAATCTGATCTTACAACTAAACAGTCTTCTAAATATCAGTATTCAAAAAAATGGATGGTCATGGCAGTTATCCAAATTTATACTTTACAAAAAGAAAAAAAAAAACTCATTTAAAAAAAATGCAAGATGGATCCCTTGCAAGAAATAAAATCCAAACAACTAGAAGATGAGTATCCGCCATGAGAAGTTTCTGATTTCAGTACTCAAAAAGAATGGATGAGTCAGGACATTAATTCACTTTTGCAACATAAATTTTTTGCCATGCTCAAGACAAAAAATGAAGAAGCATACTTATATTATATACGAAACCATTATCCACAGAAATTAAAATCTAATACTGGAAGAAATGCAGAGAGATTTGTAAATGCAAAACATAACATATTTCATCAAATAATCAAAACTTCAAGCAAGAGTAGCGTATTACCTTCACTGTTGGAAGAAACCTTGAAACTAACAACAAAATCTGGATAAATATGAGTGTTCACATTCATATTCCAGATTACATATTCTTGAGGATTCTCAATGTTATCAACTCCATTATCGAAATCCTCGCTACTCGGATGGAACTGTCGACTTCCAGGCCTAAGAAGCTCCATGTTTCCCATTATTGCACGACAGAATACCATGTAACGTACTCCATTTTCGTCAACATCACAATTATTTGCACTGTAAATAAATAAAAAAAAAATGAATCCCCCTCTGAAACATTTTACAAGAATCTAAAATCTATACTAACAATGAAAAAAACAATTATCATAATATCAGGATCTCATTAGAACATCTTCTCTGCACCACCCATGGGAAAACGAATTGATGGCAAAGGTAAAACAATAATCTTGGAAAAGCCACCATACCAGCTTAAACATCAACATAAACAAACTCTTGACTTGGATAATAACATAAAAATACAAGGTTTAAGAAAATATGCTAAAATATGACTGCTGCCACTGCAAAGCAGCACATGAATGAATAGCAGTAGCATCAAATGAGTAAAATGGATACAAATTTAAGTACAAAATAATTTACCTTCTGCCAAAGCTACTACCCAAAAAGAATATCATTTAACATTAATGTATACGAACAGATCGAAAAAGGATTCCAACCTGATACGGCAGCAGTTTGCTGCAGAAAGATGAAAACCGATGCCAAACTTGAACTTGGTTGCAGATGCTCCACAATGACCAAGACCATACGACATCAAAGTGTGCAGTGCACTTTTGGAGGTAGGGAGCCAAGCATACCTGACATTTGCATCCCCCCGATAATTCTTAATCAACTCAAGCTGCTTCTGGAACATTGCTAAACGAGCTTGCATAGAAGGGCTGGAACAGGGGTATATATCTACCATTTCTACGCCTATAAATGACCCCATGCCAATCATAAACATCTTCCGAACACTATCAAGATCTAACCTCTCAATATCAGCAATTGAATTTTCTTGAACCTGTTGATTTTCCTCTCCAGTTTCATCAATTTTTTCACCAGGCTTCCTGTTGCAACTATCCTCAACTTCCGTAACATAATTCTCACCTAAAGATTTATGAGCAACTTGAATATGCTTGACAATAGAATTTGACTCTCCACTGCACTCTTTCAACTTAGACTGATCCGCACCGTTTATGTCAATTTCAAGTTGCAGCTTGATCTCATGCGGCCCATAATTGTCTCTAAGCATATGACTCTCATTATTGACACAATCATGCTCGGCACAGTCATATGATTCATAATCATCTCCATAGATTTCTGGGAAGAAGCAGTCACCAGCTTCATCAATCCAAGCAATTGCTTGCTGTAAACCTGTCTTCTTGTCCAAACGGAACATATGCACAAAGTCCAGCACGTATTGGCGACCATCTAACTCAACCTCAATTGCTGCCTTTTTAACTTGAAAATCCTTCTTAACAACAGCAACAATATCTTGAGGAAAATTGATCCATTCACCATTTTGGTAAAACATAAGACGCTGTGGCACCCCAGTTCTCTTAAAATTTGAATAACACCGGAGCAAAGATCTTCTAAAACTAGATCCACAACTTTGAAGCTTCCCTTGGCTTCCAAGCATTTTCCTCTGTTTCACCAGCTTACTGATTGAAGAGTTCCCAGTCGGCCATCCTGGTAACACCGAATGGGAAGCTCCAGAACATAGTGCTGTATAGCATGATGCTCGTTTCCTTTTCAAACCAAGCATAACTCTATGACTACTACTATCCAATACCTTCGCGATTCTGGATTCCATTACTATCTACTACGTAAATCCCTATCAAGAAGTCTGATTTCAACTGTTCGAGAAAAAGTAACAACTCTAGCCTCCAGCCAGTTTCAAAGATACAAAGCCATTGATGATGATCTAAAAATCCTGGAAAAGCAAAAATGTCATCAAACACAACTACAAAGATAAAACTTGCCAAATCAGCACAACAATTGACTTTCTCCATGAAGAGATGGGCACGACCATGAGAAACATGCAACTAAACGAATCACATGTATGCATAAAAGACACACCACTAGGGTACCAGTTTGGTTTTATATTGCGAAACAATTCTGGAAGTGCACAAAAAGATAAGAAGCATATACACAAAAGCTTCAGAGCAAATTGTTTTAGCCCCACCAGTAAACCGCTAAGTTAAAGTAAATATAATTGAAATGAATCAGCTGAATGTTGTAACTGGAGAAAATAATAAAAGTCCATGATGCAATAATAGATAATCACCAAGATAACGGCAAAGCCAAGACCTTACCAAAAATTTTGATTAATCGTGGCCTTAATTTGTCAACAAACCATCAAAAAATCATCCGAGTAATTATAAACCAATAAATCAAACACGTAACTATGAAGCAAGTTTTGCATTTTAGTTTTAACATAATTAGATGCTTCCTTATTTCTAAAACTAGAAAACAAAATCAATGCAGCTCATGGCATAAATAACGGGAGTATTAAGAGCTAGAACACAATCAAACCTTTCGATCAGAACACACGGCACAATACTTGTTATAATCAAATCAACAAAGGCAATTTTAATTAGTTCAATCAATAAGACCTCAAGGAGCACTTGCAAACAATCGAAGAAAGCCGATGATTATAGAGAAACAAACAGCGAACAGATAATATAATCTGGAAGTCAAACAAAGTTGAATAAAATTAAAGTTTTGCAGAAACATCTAGGACTAACTAAGTCAGTAAATAAACAATAAAAACTGTCTCAAAGTGGAACCTCATCACTTTATATGGGATTCGTACAAGAACCTCATCATTTGTGTGTCCGTGTACGCATTAGAAAGAGAGAGAAAAAGAGAGAGAGAGAGAGCCTAATACAAAACCTCCTATTTCCAACTGTGCTCTATTGATGCAGAAGTCGACCAGATTCTGAAACTTAACCCAAAAAAAAAGACCAATACAATCAACATATTAATCAGCTTCCTATCATAAACTCTACAAATGACATAAAATAACTAAATTAATCCGGAATAGACCACATGTCTCATTGATTTTACAGTAAACATCAGAGCAAGCAACGTCAAAGAAGGACCAGAAAATTGGAGAGTTTTCAGTGAGACAACGAGACTCTGCCTCTTGTCATCAAGATCAGAGATATTCTTTAGCACATTCACAACAGAGCCCCATACACTTGCGGACATGACCTCATACAGAACACAGAGCATGATTACTTTCGGTGAGACCTCAAACCAAATATTTGGAGGAGGAAACTTTCACACCATCTGTACAAAGTACAAAAAGAATCCTCTGCTTCCAGACCTACCCATCACTATTGCAATACCATTGGTACAATTGCTCACAAGTGCCAATGCCATCACAGCTATAATGCCTGGCCCAGCAGTCTTGAAATTAAGATTGACAGATTATGTCCACTTGTTCTTGAGAAATAAACACCATCTTGCCATCAAAAACCTAAGTCTCTGTAATTTTGTTCATTGCGACCAGGCCAATCAAATAGATAAATAATAAAGACAACAATTTTTTCAATTCATACAACTAACTTTACTGTGCAAATCTGATGCATATTGATTTTGGTCCCACACCATAGACATTTTATAATTGAGATAACGTAAAACATTAAATGATTAGAAATTTCACAAATTTAGGATTCATTGAGCAGAGAGTTAAAAAATAATATTTCACATCATGGCAGATTCTTGGACCACTACCAGTACCATGTTGCTATTTTTATTAGCAGGCTAGCATACAAGATCTGACTACAATCAGAACAATATTTACAGTGTGAAAAATCATTTTAACAAAATTTGCTTCAAAGAAAAGCAATAAGAACACTTCATATTGAAAATCTCAGACAAAATATATCATTAATCAGCCATCTTATTGAGATTTTCGCTTAATATTGCTATGAATATGCCAGCAATTTTATGGTTCCTAATAAATTTATATTTCAATTTTGGAATACTGAAAATTAATGGAATTACAAAAAGGGCATGCAGCAAAATTTCCTTGCAGCATACATATAACAAATCATGTATTAATATGTGAAACCTTAAAAATTTCTCATAAGCAATATCAGTCAATAAATTCACAACATGCGGCACACTTTTGACACATAAAAATAGGAATTCTTAAATGTCTATGAACAAGCACAAGACATGCAACAGAAGAACAAAAGTTTGTTAACATGACTAACAACACAAAAGCCACTTTCAAACGAATATATCAAACATCAGCATAAGGGAGAAGACGCAGGTGACTCAAGTAAAACGGATATATAGTTATAGCCAAAAGTAACGTACCTAATGCTGTAGTTACGAGTTAGTGATTCTGTACACACGTTCCTCTTCCCTATAATCGTCATAAAATTCACAGAAGTAAAGCTGCTTTCTTATTTATCCTACAGCCGTCAGCAGCTCTGCCCCTATAACACACAATAACAACATCAAACGATAACTTTAAGCTCCATTGATAGAGTCCTACCAATGAATACCAACTTTAAATAACCCAACGAAGCAGAAAAAAATGGTCCAGTTGGGTATATAAGTGGTAGTTAAAAGCACAAAAGTGACTGCTACAATTGATTTTCCCTTATTCATTAAATCTCATAAAACAAAGGCAATATTCCAACTCATATACGCTAGGAGCAGCGAGTATAGTAATAACCAAAATTATTCTTTAAATCTGACAATAAAACCATAATACAATCGAAATATACAAGCATATATACGCACATATACGGATATATGTAGAATCAAAAACCTTACACGAATTTATTTAATGATCTACAAAATTCAATTATTCTATGTTCCAAAATTTACAGAAAACAACATCAAGTAATGGTAACAATAGCAACAAAAATAATACAAGAACAATTTCACAATAAAATCAACAAGTACTTAAACATCCAGAAATAAAACATGCAAGGAAATCAATAACAGTGAAAATAAAGCCCGATCTACATAATCAACGGTCAAAAAACTAAAATCGAAGAGAACTACCTGCAAACGATTAACGAAATAACACATCGAAAGAGAGATCTGGAAAGAAAGCGAGAGAAGAAGCCTAAATCGAGAGGAGAAGAGGAACAATTAGGGATAGACACGACGCCGTCGATAGGTACTGAAAATTATAGTCGGCGTTGACAGTGCAAGTGAGTCGGCGAAGGCTTGTGTATGGCTCTCTCGACCTGCGCATGTGCGACTCTCCAATTTTTTTCTTTTATTTTTATTTTTTTAATTTTGCGCTTGCGCGAGAAGAAAGAAAGAGGTTGGGTCTTGCTGCGGGGAGCCCACTTTGCGGACAAAACACATTGGTTGTAGGACAAGTACGGTGATTCTAGGGTTCATAATGCGCTGGAAGACTTTTGTCCAGCTCGGCTCGGTTAACCCTACGGGGTTTAAACGACTGGGTCAGTCAATGTAAAGTTAATCGTAATTTAGAATTTTTGAAGTCGTCTTAAAAAATGTTTGTTCAGCGTTTTTATTATTATTTTATTAAATTTTCAGTTCTTAATTTCTCAGCTTTTTCATCTGTAATCCAGTGATTACTTTAAAAGTCTCGCGAGATACCTACTCAGTTTTTCACTAAATACAATTTTATTTTAATCCCTCAATTTTTATCTACTACTTCATTTAATATTTTATACTCTAAATTTATTAAAATAAAAATAGTTCATTCAAATAAAAATAATTCTTTAAATAAAAATATTATATTAAAATAAAAATAATTCATAAAATTTAAAAATTAAATTAAAATAAAAAATTACATTAAATTTAAAATATTACAAATAAAATATTATATTAAATTAAAAATACTACAACCCATATTTTTTATGGGTTATTTTGTTAGAATGATTGAGTATTTTTATTGTTGTGATCCATATTTTGGGGAAAAAATGGAGTGGGAGTAATTTGAGAGTATGAAGAGAAATTTTAAAAGTTGAGAGAGTTTGGAGAGAGAAATGAGTGTTTGAAGTGAAGAAATGATAGAAAAAAATGTGTTTAGGGGGTATTTATAGGGAAATGGGTAAAACTAGCCGTTAGGGACCAAAAGAGTAATTTTTCAGTTCCCGACGGTACTTCAAAGGTAATATTACCGTTGGAGTAAATCTGACCATTGGATCAAAACGATCCAAATATCAGATTTTAATTTTTTTTAAAATAAAATAAAAAAGCCTGACGCATTAAGGAGTCCCAATCTGTACCGTTTTTATTCCCGTTGTGAGTAGCCTAACATCGGTTGTGTAACTAGGTTTTGTTGGTTTAGGGGAGTATATGTATAAAATAAAGAAGTATATTTTGTATTTTTATTATATTTGTTATTAGTTATTTTTATTTTATTATTCAAATTTTTGAAATATTGCATACGTCATGCTTTTCGAACTTTTTTATTATTTAAAAATATAATATTCGTTACATATCAGATGTTATTTTTCTCTTGTCAAATAATCTCGTATCTTTTATTTACAAAAAAAAATTCTTCAATCGAACAAGAAAGTGCATATAATCAATTTTTTGCTTTTTATTATTTAATTTTTATGACATATATTACTTTCCTGCCAAAACTAGTAACTTAGTTTATAAGGGCATCTCCAACAAGTTCTACATCCTCTTTCTTTAAAATATAATATTTTATTTTATTATTTATTTTAAATTTTAAACTCAACTCTATTTTTATTATAATTTAACTCACTTTTTAAATATTTTATTAATTAAATAACTAATAATTTTAATAAATTTACAGTTATTCAATAAATTTAGTTAGTTACTATTCATTTCACAATATTATTCATCTATTTTATCAATAAAATATTCACTTTATAATATTTTCTCTTTTCAATACACAAATTTTAAAAAAAAACTAACATATAAATAAAAATAAAATAAGATATTTTGACTTTCTATCTTATTTATACTATTGATAATGCCTTAAATATTTATATTTAAAATCATGAAATTTTAAGTTTAAGACATAATAAGCAGAATTTTCAAAGTTTTAAAAAAAATATAAGGATAGGTCTTCCCTTTTATAAAACTCACGATCTATAAGAAAAAACACTCCCTTTCGTTTCTTCTCTTTTTTTTTGTTTCTTTTCAAATTAATTATACAAAAAAATATACATGGAAAGTTTGGGAACATGAGCATATGTATGGGTTATGAAAGTTAGAGAATCGGAGCACTGGGATCAATTATTTTGCTTGGGGGTATTTTGGGGAATATGCTTCATCTAGATTTCTATCTACTTCGTTCGTGTCAAATCTTAGCGCAATGACTTTTGTTTGAGTCACTTGACAAAAAGACATAACATGGACTTTCGTTTAGACCCCATTGCAAACAAAGAAAATGCTGTCCACTTTTTAGTCTAGGCAAAAATAAATATCTAGTTGTTTATTTTTTTATGAGAGTACCACCATTGACTATTAAAAAAAATACCTTTTTGGTTATTTGAATTCTTTCCTTCTATTTGTTAAAGTCTGGTTGATTTTAATATATTTGACCCGTTTAGTATAGACATCATATAATATATTTAAAAAATATATAATATATTATATATAATTAATTTTATTAAAAAATATATTATTTTTTTATTATTTATTTTATCAATTATTAAAAAATATTATATATTATGTACTATATTGTCAAACAAATTCATTAATTATTAAATTAACACTTTAAGAATTGTTGAGAATATTTCATTTAATAAGTTAATTATGACAATTTTTTGTCAATAAATTTAGTTTTATTGTCAAAAAAGAAGGTATACATACAATCCAACAAAATATCCCAATTTTACACGTCAGCTCCAAATTCCTAAATTCAAATGAAAGAATGAAAGAACAAAACAATCACTCAAACACTATCAACTACACCCCATTCCCAAAATTAATGCTACCTATAGACGGCTAATTTATAATATATTTTATAAAAAATATAATATTTTTTATATAATTAATTTTATAAAAAGACATATAATATATCTAATTTTTATTATTTATTTATTAATAATTATTATAAAATCTTATAAATACACTGTATACTTTACCTTCGTAAACAAGCCCACAATTCATGAAGAATCTATATATCTATAAATTATCTAATGTAGGAAACAATTTGTCTCGAAATTCTATCCCCGTCAGGCGTCAAACCAACAAACACACAACCATTTCTGTCTTCGCCAAATCCAGTGTACTTTCGCTACAAAATATTTCTGATGTTTAATGGATTAGTGCAATACTATGTTGATCCTTTTTTTTCCAAAAGAAAAATCAAGGGCCAATTACAAATCTAACTCCATTTGAAAAATCAATTACAAATAGAATACCTAATTTCTTTCTTTTCATGTCAAAGTACCTTTTTTCTCATTTCATACCATACAGACCCCTTTTCTTATATTACAAACTCCAAATTCGTTTTTTTTGTTTTTTTTTTTAATTTTAGTCCCTACTTTTTATTGTTCTTTTTCATTTTAATCCTTTCTAACATATTTTTAATAAACCATACATAATACATCCACCTTTTAAAAACTTTAATTCAACCTTATCAATACTTTATAAATTTTTTTAAAATTTACAAACAACCTCATTAATAAAAAAAATCAACCTTAAATAAACTCAAAATAAACTTTATTGTTTTTCTCTTTTTTTATTTTTTTGTTAGATTAATTTTTTTACTTAAATCTTTTTTTAACCTGAAATTTGTTCTCTTTCAAAAAAAACTTAAATTTTTTTCAAAATAAAAAAAAATCAACCCGAAATAAACCTTTTAAAAACTTGAAACTATCTAAAAAATAAAACAAAAAATCTAAGAAAACCTTAATAAAGGTTTTTAGAAAACTCTTTTTTAAAACTCTTAAAACACCTAAAAATTTGAAAAACTTTTAAAAGATTTTTAAACTTTTAAAAAACTAAAAAACAACTTTAAGCAAACTTAAATAAACTTTAAAATTTTTAAAGACCAATTCAAAATTTAAAAAACTAAAAAAACCAAAAACAACATTAAATCAACTTTACATAAGCTTATATAAAAGTTTTTAAAAATTTTGAAATAATTAAATAAATGCAAAACTTAGATTTAAACAAATTTGAAATAATTAAAATTTTAAAAATATTTTTTTTCAAAGATAGGGACTAAAATGCAAAACCTAAAAATAAAAGTAGGAAGGGTTTCTTGAAACCCTAGAATGCCACCAACGCAATGTTGAAGCCAGATCTGGTCGCGCCAAGACAAACGAGACCAGCGAGCCTCGACGACTCCAAGCATGAAAGAGATAGATCGTGGAGATGACGCGAAGATCTGACGAGTTGAGAGCACCGAGAGGAGCGAGAAACAATAAAGTTGTCGAGACGAGGCGGATAACTCACGAGTTAATAGGATTGATAGGGGCGAAGAAGGAGACGAGAGGAGCGAAGGTGGAGATGGTCTGAAGGTAGATCTAACAGCGCCGAAGCCAGATTTGGCCGAAATGAGCGAAGGCGGAGAAGGGCTGAAGCCAAATCTGGTGGCACCGAAGCTAGATCTGACCGAGATGAGGGAGCGGAAGGGACGAAGGAGAGTATGAGAGAGAGAGAGTTAGGAAGAGAGAGAAGAGTGTTGAAATCAAAAAGGAGAGAGAAATGAAAATGATCAAATGAAATAGAAATGAAAAAGTAGGAGGACTTAACACAAATTTAGTCCATACGGACTAAGAATTACACAGTTACAAATGGTAAAAAATGAACCAAAAATTAAGAAAAAAAATCAAATATAGCTTAGTTTGTAATTGAAGGTGCAAATTGAAGTTGATAATGTAATTAATCCAAAAATCAATGTATTTAATGCGATATGAGATAAGTTCATTACACTTAATACAAAGCCTATATATTGAGGCCCAATAAGTATAACCATTGAAGATTGATAGGGTGCTAATTATACAAACTGTCATATTTTGGACCACATTTTTTAAAAATAACAATTCATATTTTAATTCTACAAAAATGTCAATTTTTATGTTTGTTTTTTTTAAATATCACATATTTGAAACTAGGTTTTAAAAATGTCACATTAATTTTTATATAAATTTTATTTTTTTGTTTTATTTTTAAAATTTTTTCTCTCTCTTTAGTTTCTCTCTCATTCTCTCTTTTCTACCTAAATCCTAGATCCACAAATCAGCTCTCTCTCTCTTTTCTTCCACATTTTTTTCTCTCTTCTTTCGTTGCCTTCAACCTCCGCCATTTCGTCAGTCCTCCATCCTCTCTTCCCTTCGCTCTCGATCTCTTCCTTCTGCTCTTTCTCAGCTCTTTTCGTCTCTCCTCTACTGTTTCTCCTCCATCGTTTCTCGTCCGCACGAACTTCGACATAGAGAGATAGAATATGTCATCTCTCGGTCTCTTCCCTCTGTTATTCCTCAACTCTCTTCGTCTTTCCTCTACTGTTTCTCTTTCGTCGTCTCTCGTCCGTGCGAACGTCGACACAGAGAATCTTTTGTCTCTCGTTTTCTCTTAGCCTCTCAATGACCGCAAGTTTCGGCCTTCCATAGTTGTTCTCCGCCACTCATCTTTGATGTTCGCGGCTCACCTTCGTGGAGGAAGAATGAGTTTGTTCTAGTTGGCGTCTGTGGGAGGAAGAAGAAGTCAGGCCGAGATCATCTATGTGGCTGGAGTGAAGGAGGCGGTAGCTAGGGTTCCAACCCTAGCTGTTGCTTTTTTTATTTTTTTTTTAAATTGTTTTATTATTGTAAAATTGTTTTTAAATCCCTAAACATGTTGTTTTTTCATATAATATCCCTGAACTTGTTGTTTTTAATGTTGCTGAACTTGTTGTTTTAAAATTTCATTTTAACATTTTAAAAAAATTGTTCACAATGATTCACAATAATGTGCAATATAATGTACATCATTTTGCGAACCATTGTGAACGTCATCGACCCTCTAAAAAATATTTTAAAAGAAGAACTTCGTTTAAATTTTCTAAAAAAAATAATTAAAAAATTCTTTTAGACTTTTCAAAAAATATGTATTGTGTGAACCATTGTGTACTGTTGTGAACCAATTTTGTGAATATTGTGTATTTGTTATTTTTAGGCAAAAATGGTTCACAATGGTTCACAATAATGAATAACATTATTGTAAACGTCAAATTCAACCCTAGGAAAAAATATTTTTTACGGTCAAATTCGTGTAAAATTTCTATAAAAAAAATTAAAAAATTTCATTTAGATTTTTTTTTTTTAAATATGAATTATGTGAACCATTGTGAATATTTTAAAATATGTATTGTGTAAACAAAAAAAATTACCACACATGTGAACTATTGTGAACCAAAAAAATCGCTAAATTTGTTGAAATTTTTTAACAAAATAATTAAAAATTATTTTGAATTATTTTGAAAATATGAATTGTGTACCTTATTGTGAACCCAAAACACGATCTAAATTAAAAATATTCTTTTAGAAAAAAATTCATTTTCTCACGAAAAGTCAATTTATCACAAAAATACGGTAATTTCTTGCGAATTTTTTAAAAAAATGACATTTTTGATATGTGGTAAGTATAAGTAATATTTTTAATACTTATAAACTTGACATGTTATTTTTAAAAAATGACATTTTTTTAGTATAAATTTGTAGTTGTCCGGTTCTCCCATTGATAGGAGCGAGTTTTCATTCTTTTTATGACATGGAGCTTACCAAGAATGTTATCAGAATCGGACTGGTTCACTGGTTCAACAATCTCATATCCTATAACTCAGAAACGCATTCTTGCACAACAAATTCATTGTTGATCTTTCTTTACTATAAATATTTGGTTTTTAAATTCGTCCGTTCTTTTTCTCTCCTCTCATTCCTTGAGAAGGAAGTCGAGTCTAAAAAAAAAAAATCATCTATCAGGTGGCCACAAAGAATTTGCGCCAAGAATGATCAATTCATTCAAAATTGGTCAAAATAAGAAATCACATCTAACCATTTAATAATTCAACAAACAATAATAACTCTCAAAATCCAAAATTCTTTACATGAATCATACACAATACTGAATCTAACACAACAATTCACAAACAAGAATTGTTATTTATGTAAAACACTTGGCAATGCCATTCATTAAACCGACTCCGGTGATAAGCTTTGTTCGGATGTGGGCATTCTTCTTGTTTCCAGTTCTTCATTGGTCCACTCTCTTGCTTAGCCTCCTCGACCAACCGATGAAACTCAATCGACCCACCTTGTGGAACTCGAACAATTCTCATTGGATTTTTTTCCTCGGATTCTTGTCCTGTCACTGATTTCCACCGCCACTCGATCCGGCACCACAAATGATATCCCGAACTTTCTTGGTTGTGTCCGAATTTCCCACAAGTTGTTCAGTTTCCACTTCTCTTTGTCTATGATTTGATCTTGTTCTTGTTTATTGATTTGACTACTCGAATGTGGCATGATTTGGTATTTCTTGATTGGTTAATATTCTTCCATTAAACTTGTCAATTTGTAATTGTTCATTATGTTGATCACAATCACCTGTATAGTTTTTTTTGTTAAAAGAGTAAATTTAATGAACAAAATCTACGATATATTATTGAATAAAAGAAAATATACGACAAGATTTTTTCCCTAAAAAAAGTACTAAAACAAGTTGGATATATACATATATAGCCGAACAGTATACGTAGTTAAGCAATTTCTTTACACAAACAAGATCCCTAAATTAGCAATGCAATTAGTAAAAACAATCGCTTGTTTTCGTTACCACAAAATTCATGACATGCCAGGTTTGGTATAGCATCAATCAATGGCCAAGACAAGTCCACACAAAATTTGGGTTCTTCGATGTCTTCAACAATGGCCTCAGACTCGTACTTGGTGGTGGTGGTGGTGGTGGTAGAAGTTTGATTATTTTTCGACAATGGTCTTCTCGAAGAAATAGAAGAAGATGTAAAAGAAGAAGATGGTGGTAAGGTTGTTATGAAAGCTAGATTTGGGTTCTTGTGTTTAAGAAATGCAGAGAATAGTAGAACAAGAGAAGCGCGATAAATAAAGAAAATATAAACTGTGGTCCTGCAAATGGGTTTTCTGGGTGCCTGCCTTGTGATTTGTAGCCAACAATAGTTGGTGTATGACTTGCTTTATAAGCTTCAACAAGTGCAATAATTAATAGACTAGTAGCCTTGGTATTAAAATTCTCTTTAATGTTTATGGTTAAAGGTTCTGTTTCAAATATGAGTAAAACGAGTGGTAAAGAAAACACGAGTCAAATGTATAAAAAAAACAAGTATTTGACATATATTAATATAAAAAAATAAGAGGTCGATTATAAAAAGTAAATATGTGACATTACTAAAAAAGAAAATATAATGAGACCATGTAATATAGAAAAACAAAGAGAGGAGACCAATGATAACAAATTTGGCTCGTCACCATACGAGTTTTTTTCCGTTGCGAAATATTCATAAAAGTTACAGTTGAATGATAATTATAATTCAACTCGTCTTATATGATACAAGACTTAAATGCCTTAAGAAACACTCGTGAAACACACACTGTACCATTGTGCTGCCATTCTATTATTTCAGTCAACCGCCTCACCTATTAAGAAACAAGTGGAAAATTACGATGGGCTTATTAGTAGTTTTTTTCTTTTTCTTTTTTTCTAGAAAGATTATTGGTAGTGGTTGATGGTAATAAATATCGCAACATTTTTAGTTTTAATTAATGATGTCAAGAGACAAGTCGGTCTTGTTGATCTTGTAGACAACACAAGTCAGCGATCATGTGAAATTGTGAATGATTTTGTGGACCTCAAATGTTGACTTTGTGTGATAGTGGTAACTAATAATTTTCATTTATTTTGGTCACAAACGGAGATGCCAACCATAAAACACAAATTACTTTGTCCAACACACCACCAATGTTTCCAGAATCTCACCATTTTGGACAAAACAAGGGCCTAATTAATCAGCAACAATATTGATGTGGACCATATTATGAACTATTGCAGGATTCTATCTTATTAAGCTATTATACACTTTGGGGTTCAATTCCGTACAATTTTGTCGTTAAAAGATGATTTAGTAGATTGAATAAGAATGATGCTTATACATTATTATTGACCTCGTCTCTTAATCAATATGAGAACCTGTCCCTTCTCTTTTAAACCTTGGCCCTGGTTCTCATGGTTTGCTTGGGTTGTCGTCGGCCCTATTTTGCTGACGGCAGCCTCCCTTCCTCCTCCTCCTCCTGGTTGGGTTTGTTCAATAATCTTAGATCTAGTTGTTTTGGGCTAGACCTATGTGTTTTGAGAGTTTATCTCTCTGAATTCATGGCTTTTGTCCATGATTTGGTAGGGCTTTTGTTTCTTTTTGTGCCCCTTGCAGGTGGGTCTCTTTTTGGCTGGTCTTGGATGGTGGTGGATGGCGGCTTCTGTGGCGGACCTGATGGTGGCTGGTGGTGGGCGACTACTTCGTTGGTGGTTGGTCTAGATCTTGTGGTCGACAGCTCCACGTACTCTCGCTCGAAGTCCTGTCCAGATCCAAATCTAGCTTTTGTTATTGTCTTTTAATTTTTGATATGGTGCTAGTTTTTTGTTGTTGTTTTTATTCAACCTATTGTGTTGTTCAATCTGTCTTTGTTAGTGTAGACACTTCGTGTGTTAATGCCGATAACCTGGCCTGACCTTTGGGTTATTGGTGTCAACCTTATGGGTTGTCCAATCCATTGTGCGTAATGGTTTTTTTGTAACAAATGTTTACAACAATGAAATATAGTTTCAGTTTAAAAAAAGAATCATAGTATGTCAAACATTGTTTTTGATTAATGATCGATATTCTTTTATATACTAAATTTTTGTGCAAGTGCATTGTACATGATAAATATTTTTATTAACATTTTAAATAAATCTAAGGTATGATTATTTTTTATTTTAAATTGTTACATACAACAAACCAATGGCCAAACGAATCAAAATTAATAAGTTGTTCAAGTTACTAACATCGACAAACGAAGTGAGAATAATAAGAAGAAGCAAAAAGGGATCTGTATTCAGCGGAAATCATAATTATATTATTAATTATAATTAACTTATTAAATAATATAAGCAATATAAATATGACATTAAGGGCATTTAGGGGAAACTAAAAGTTTCACCCCCTCAAGCCACTCTTATTAGTAGTAATGCCAGTGGATATTAACAGGGCTTGGGTTGGGGTTTTTAGCCCATAGGGCCGAGCCGAGCTCAAAAAATTTGCCCCAAAATTTGGCCTGGGTTTGGCAAAAATAGGCCTGGTCCGGCTTGTGGTTTCTATGTTTTAGGTTATAGGCAACTTGTAGCCCTAGCCCCCAGTTACAGTCATTCTCTCCCTCTTTCATTTTCTTCTCCCCCTTACAAGTTGCAACAGTCGTTCTCTCTCTCTCTCTCCTCTTCTTTTTCTCCATCGCAGCTCATCCTCTCTCATTCTCTTATTTTCTTATTCTAACAACAGCTGTCCACTCTCCTCGTTCTCTTCTCTCATCTTCAGTGTTGTTCTCATCGCGACATCCTTCTCATCGCTCTCGGCTCTTTATTCGTCGACGTCTGTTGCTGTTGGAAGCTTAGATTTGCAAAGAGGATTTATTCTACATTGTGTTTTTTTTGTACATAATGATTTTTGGTGCGTTGTTTGTTGTAGATTTGATTTTTTTTTTCTTTTATGTGAAGGGAATGGAACAACAGAGGAGGATAAGTCTAGGCCGAAACAATGGTGAAATGGTCGTGGTTTGGTGGCTGAACGACATTGATTTTGGGTGTAGAGGGTGGTTGTGTTGTGGTGGTGAGTAGGGAATGACAGCTAGGGTTTGGTTGTGGGTAGAGAGACCGAGAGTGGAGAGTGTACGGTTTTGTGGTGGCCCGTGATCTGGCCCGACCCGACCTATCCTTTTTGAACAGACAAACTTGGCCCAAGCACTCAGCCCCGGTCGATCAGGATGGGTCCGGCCCGGATAACTGGGCTGAAAAAACAGGGTGTAGTCAGGCCCAACCCTAGCCAATGGTAGTGATGATTGACTCCGCAAAAATTAAATCTTGGATATCCTACGCTGATTACAACTTCAGAACCACTAAATTATAAGCCCACAACTCAACAAAACAAGCAACCATGCAGGCCTTAAGCCCACAACTGAAGAAAGTATGTGAAGCGCCCGAAGCCCACCATTGGGAATCGGGTCATTCCAAACATCAATTGGAAAACGTGACAAAATTTTGCTGCAACCTAGTGCTGTTGCCTCCAATAGGGCTGTGCCACATAGCACAATTTTCGTTAGGTTGGGTTCTTTTTTTCTTTCTCACGTTGTTATGCCTCACTCCGTTAAAACTTTCTATGGACTTCGTTAGTGTAAAACAAAAAGCCCAATGGTAAACGAGAAAATTGATTGATATGGTTATATTAGAATTAACATAGACTAAACAGGTAGTATTCCACAATACTCCTCCACAAAGTGCAATATCCCTAATAGTATTTCAATATAAATAGACTTTGTTTATAGGTTTTTTTGATACAGCTTCAACTTAGTCCATCATTTAAAATTATTTCTTGATCTTGATATTTTGCAAATCTATTGCTATATTTTAAGATTATCTCACAAATTAAAGTTTCATATTCAAAAATTAACATGACAGTATTGGGTTAGAATTTTTAATATATCGTGAATATATAAAGTGTGCATTTTTCTGTTGTTCTGATTTTCAAATAATACTAAATAAATATGATTTAATTTTCAATTTCTACTCTACTTTATTGGTTAAGAATGAATTCAATAGATTTAAGCGTAAAAGCCAGAGAGAATGATAATGAATTATCTCAACAAAAGTCATATAATCAAATTGAAACAACAGATGGATTTGTTAGCGAAATAGTCACACCAATCATCGGTATGGAATTTGACTGTGAAGATAATGCTTATGAATTTTACAAATTATATGCTCATAGAGTTGGATTTAAAACATTGGTTAAAATGAAATTCAACATGGCAAGTAAAAAGAAGAGCTTTTGTTGTTCGAAACAGGGGAAAATGATTTGATAAAAGATGTGAACATGTTAAATTTGAACATCCAATTACTAGGGTTCAATGCTTAGCACAAATGACACATGAATTAAAAAAACAACATGTTTGAGGTTATATCTTTTTGTGCGAACTCACTCATAAATTGACCAGCACACCAATAAAACACATGTTAAGGACTCAAAGTGCAATTACATCAGCATATTTAGATTTAATCCATTTGATATCAAAACTTTGAGTTGGATTGCATTATTTTTATTTTGTGACGTGACATACTTTTCAAAGTGTAATTTATAGCTTATGATAAGTTTCATATTACAAAATACTAATTTAATGCTAATTTTTGGGTTAAATTATTTTTTTCCGAATTGTGGTCATGTGACTTATTCAC
>CAODLS010428867.1:0-11046 GCA_948243855.1 Flueggea neowawraea | reverse complement strand
ATCTCCAATTGGTGTGCAACCTTCTTCCTCACTTCCAAACATCCCAAGTGGGTCTGGATCAAAGGAAACTGGCAAGGGAACATTCAGTATGTTACAGAATCAGAACCTGAAGCCGGCTGTTCGTCCGTGTGGGTTGGCAAGACAAGCCTCTAATGCTTGCCCTGAACAGCCTATGCTTCCGCAGAGTCAGTATGCAATTCCAACTCTGGCAAAATGAGGAAATTCAGGTATAGTTTCCATTTCTCACTGTCAGGCAATCAAACAATAGAAACGCAGAATAATAGAAGAGATCAATCACACACAACACAGTATTTATGTAGTTTGGTAAATCGACCTACGTCTGCGGCAGAGAGAGAGAGAGCAATTGTTTTATTCACTATGAAAGTCGGCCAAAAGATTACAAGAGTTTTCCAAACCACCTATTTATATGTATATAATGTTTACTAGGCAAAAGAAACAACCACAAGCCCTAATTCATGTCATAGGACCCTCCAGAGGCAAGACACAAACGTAATTGAGTAAGACACGGGCGTGGCATTCAAGACACGGCCAAATTCCTGTGTCCGTATGATGATGCAGCTCGAGTTGGCAAGACACGGTCTGGGACACGGTCGTGTCCCAGGCCGTTGCCCTTCAAACATTTCCTTTCGACGGACAGAATATCGCATGGGCATTTCCACGATTTGGCTCCTCAGGACACTGTTTGTACACGTTCGTGTACACTCAGACTCGACCCAAAATGCCTCCAATCTTCATCAATTAATCTCTAACTCATTTTACCCAAACATAATACTCAAGGGACTTCAACTCTTGTTCAAGAAAATACAATTCAACTTGAATTATTCTCCACCTTGAATCGAATTTTCTTTTTCCACTCCATTTAGAATAATGAATGACTCATCTACCACACCCCGAAGGGCCTCAAGCTCAAGCTATGCGAACATTCACCAAGTTCAAGCTATGCTTGAACTTTTCAGTAGTAATCGGCTTAGTCAACATATCTGCAGAATTGTCTTCTGTGGCTACTTTCTCAATGGAGGACAACTTTTCTTCGATCACATCACTAATAAAGTTACATCTAACATCAATATGTTTTGTCCTCTCATGATAAACATGATTCTTTATCAAACACAAAGTACTTTGAATATCACAATAGATAAAAGGCTTAGGCAAATTCAAACCCAAACTATCAACAAGACCATTCAAACACATACCTTATTTCACTCATTCTATTAAGGACATGTATTCCGCTTCAGTTGTAGACAAAACAACTGTTGGCTGCAAAGAAACTCTCTAGTTAATAGCACATCCACATAAAGTGAAAATGTAACAAGTCAATGATATTCTCTTCATGAGATCTCCTCCATGATCAAAATCAGTAAAACCAACCAATCCACTAGATATATTATCATTCTAATACACAAAGTGCACACTACTAGTACCTTTCAAATATCGTATAATCCACTTGACTGCTTCCCAATGAGCTTTTCTAGGATTACTCAGGCCATCTTCAACCTAAACCTCAATTTTTAACTCTAAAAATATAGTAGTTACAGTAAAATCATCTCCAACTTATAACTCTATTCCCAACTCAAAAAAATAATATTCTCTAAATATTCTTTCTAACTCTATTTTTTATCATTATTTTTCACAAGTTAAACATAAACTTAATTTTTTTTCATTATTTATTAAATAAAATTAATTGTAAAATTTATTTTTAATTAAGAATTAATAAAAAACCATTACATGGAATAAAAAAGGAGAACAAAAAAAATAGAGGTGGGTTGAATTAATTAATATTATATTTAAATTATTAATTTCTCCCTCTCTCTTTCTCTCCCTCATCCCCCTCTTTCTCTCCCTCTCTCTTTCTCTCTCCCCTCTCCCTCTCTCATTTTCCCTCTCCCTCTTTCTCCCTCTCACCCTCTTCTCTCCTCTCTCTTTTTCTTTTTTCTCCCTCTCTCTCTCTTTCCCTTTCTGACCATCTCTCTCCCCCTCCTCCCCCTCTCTCTCTCCCCTCCCTCCCTCCATATAACAAAAAATTAATTATTTGATATTAAATTTATATTAAAATATTTGAATTAATTAATATTATATTTAAATTATAAATTCTACAATAATGTGTTTATACATTGAAAAGTGGATACCATAAAACAAAAATATATGAAACACAAATTCCAAAATTGAATATATGCATGCATGAAGGCAAAAAAAGAGAGTAAAAAATAGAGTTGCTACAGTACACCTCCAAATTTGGAGGTACATTATAGCAAACTCTAAATATAGAGGTGAAAATAAAGGTGGGTTAGAGTGGATTTGCCTCCAAAAATAGAGTTTTCCTCTATAAACAGAGGTGGGTTAGAGATGCTCTTATAAATCTGCTTACTACACTAATAGCATAAGTCAAATCTGGTCTAGTGCACACCATAACATACATCAAACTACCAACCACACTAGAGTAAGGCACACTCTTCATGTACTCTGCCTCCTCATTAGTACTAGGTTATGTAGTAAGATCAAATTTAAAATGTTGGGTCAATGGAGTACTCGCTAGTTTAAAGTAATCCATGTGGAAAGCCTGTAATAACTTTTCAATGTATTTCTGCTATGAAAAATATAACAAGACTACATCTTTGTCTCCCCATATCTCCATCCTTAAGAATTTCTTGGTTGCACCCAAATCCTTCATCTCAAACTCACTACTCAACAACTGTTTCAATCTGTTAATTTTAGTTTGGTTCTTAGCTGCAATCAACATGTCATCCACATGTAGCAACAGATATATAAATGAACCATTAGACAATGTTTTAAAGTAAACATAGTTATCATACTGATTTCGCATAAACTCGTGAGAAATCATAAATGCATCAAACCTCTTGTACAACTGCCTAGGTGACTACTTTGACCCACACAAGGACTTTTTCAACAAGCACATGTGATCAGGTTTTTCAGAATCAACAAATCCCTCAGGTTGTTTCATATAAATTTTCTCCTAAAGATTCACATGCAGAAAAACAGTTTTAACATCAAGTTGATCAAGCTCCAAGTTAAAAACGCTTACCATGGCTAAAAGGACCCGAATGGATTTATGCTTCACAACAAGTGAGACACTTCATTGTAGTCAATCCATTCCTTCTGTGATAATCCCTTTTTCACAAGCATTGATTTGTACTTAAGAGGTACATCATCTGAAATCTCATCCTTTATTCTGAAAAGCCATTTACAATCAACAGGTTTCACCCTTTCAGGAAAAGGCACAAGTTCCCAAGTTTGATTATTTCGCAATGATGTCATCTCTTCATTCATGGAACTAAGTCATTTTCTCTAATCTTTACTTTCCATCGCCTCCTTATACGACCTCGGTTCCTCCCTTTCTATTTCTTCAGCTACTGCTAAAGCAAAAGCAATAGGATTAGTGATATTAGCACTAACACAATCCACATACCTCATAGGCCTCTGGATTTCCCTTATCGGTCTACTCATTACTATACTCTATGAATCATTATGGTCTATCATGAGTTGTTCTTCAGGTGTGTCATCCACACCAATTTTCTTTAAAGCATCGACCTCAAACTCCACCTTCTGGTTAGCACCCAGATCAATTTTACTAGTACCTATAAGATCATCAAACTCCTTCCTCTGGCCAAATATAATAGATTCATCAAAGGTCACATCTCTACTAATAATAATTTTTTGGGTTTTGTTTTCAGTACACTACAATCAATAACCTTTTACCCCAGTTGCATACCCTAGAAATATGCATTTCATTGCCCTAGGCTCCAGCTTGCCATCACTAACATGAGCATATATAGGACAACCAAATATTTTCAAGCAAGAATAACCAAAAGGTTTACCGAACCATAGCTCTTAAGGAGTCTTAAAATCAATTGCAGTTGATGGCGATCTATTTTCCAGATAAGCAGCAGTGTTAACTGCTTCAGCCCAGAACTGCTTCGACAACCCAGAGTCTATCCTCATGCATCTAGCACGTTGTACAAGTGTTTGGTTCATCTATTCTGTAACTCCATTCTGTTGTGGCTTATGTCGTACAGTGCGGTGCCTCATTATACCTTATTTGTTGCAGAACTCGTCAAATTCTTTGTTACAGAATTCTAACCCATTGTCAATTCTGAGTGTCTTAACTATTTTCCCGGTCCATTTCTCCACCATAGTCTTCTACTCTTTGAACTTTCCAAACATTTCATCCTTAGATTTCAGAAAACATAACCACACCTTTCTAGAGAAGTCATCAATAAATGTAACATAGTACCTACATCCATTATAAGACTCCACCGAAGAAGGACCCAATAAATCAGAGTGAATATATTCAAGGACCCCTTTAGTAGTGTGACTACCCATACTGAACTTCACCCTGCGTTGTTTGCCCATAACACAAGTCTTACAGAACTTCAGCTTTCCGGTCCCAGCACCTCCTAAAAGCCATTTCTTATTCAAAACAAAAAGTTCCTTCCCACTCATATGTCCCAATCTTCGATGCCACAACTTTGTACTATTATCCTTCTTCTTTATAGAATCAATAACCATGGAGCTCGACACCTCTCTAAACCCTAAACCCTACCCAACATTGAACTACCCATCAATGTATAAATAATATACTGCAATTTGTCTTTCATCACCCAAGAGCTCCTTTTGACACCCTAAGAACTCCACCACTTCCAGAGAATGTATACCCATTTTTATCAAGTGTACCAACAGAGATAAAATTCTTTCGCAGTCCTAGGACATACCAAGCATTCAATGTCCTATCCATTCTGTCATACATTCTAATATGCACCGAGCCATTACCTTAAACACCAAACTCCCCATCATCTCCCAACTTTACACTATCATTCCATTCTTTAAAAGTAGTGAACAATTCTCGTGAACAAACCATGTGATATGAAGCACCAGTATCTAAGATCCAAGTTTCTGTAGAACCAGTTGTACTGACAGTCAGAACATCTCCTCCTTTCCCTCGTCGAAACTTTCCTGTTTTTTAGAATCTTTCTGACCTACTATAACCTGTGCATTCCTATTCAACCCCTGTACAATTTTTTTTTCTTTCTTTGTTGACAGTTCTTTCTAAAGTGTCCCTTGTCTTTACGGTAAAAGCATCTCAATGCAAACTTTGATTTTGAATGCGAATTAATGCGTCCTCCACTATTTCGTTCCATACTCTTGGCTCTACTCACAATTAACACAGTCTTCACGCTGTCTTCCCCAGAACCAGACACTAACTTTTGCAATTCTTTAGCATACATCATTTATCGAGATACTATCCCTACCATACATCATAGTATCTACAAAATTCTCATAAGATCTAGGCAAAGAACACAACAAAATCATGGCTTGATCTTCTTCATCAACTTTAACACCAACTCCATTCAAGTCTAAAATAATTCTGCTAAAGTTGTCAAGGTGATCCCTTACCTACATACTTTCTGACATCTTCAAGGTATGCAGTCGCCTTTTCTGATAAAGTCTATTGGTCAGTGACTTTTTTAGGCATTTGCTTTCAAGCTCCTTCCACAAGCCAGCTGTTGTAGTCTCATCGGCTACCTCATTCAAGACTTCATCTGCCATACTCAATAGAATCACATTATGTGCCCTAGACACAACTTCCTCCTTCTCTATAGTTGTCAATCCTACAGGCAATTTCTCTTCCCCTTCTATTGCTGCTGCATACTTCTGCTAAACTAGAAGTGTCTTCATCTTTAGCTTCTACTAGGTGAAATCATTCGACCCATTGAATTTCTCAACTTTGAATTTCTGTGAAGACAGCTTCCTTCTACAGATATAAACCCAGGTATTTGTGGGCTCTGATACCACTTGTCAGGCAATCAAACAATAGAAACGTGGAATAATAGAAGAGATCAATCACACACAATACAGTATTTACGTGGTTCGGTCAATCGACCTACGTCCACGGGCAAATAGAGCGAGCAATTGTTTTATTCATTATGAAAGTCAGCCAAAAGGTTACAAGAGTTTCTCAAGCCACCTATTTATATGTATACAATGTTTACTAGGCAAAATAAACAACCCCAAGCCCTAATTCACGTCATAGGACCCTCCAGAGGCGAGACACGAGTGAGGCATTCAAGACACGGCCAAATTCCCGTGTCCGTGGGATGATGCAGCTCGAGTTGGCAAGACACGATCTGGAACACGGTCGTGTCCCAGGACGTGTCCCTTCAAATCACTTCCTTTCGACGGACAGAACATCACACGGGCATTTCCATGGGTTGGCTCCTTAGGACACTGTTTGTACACGTCCGTGTACACTCAAACTCGACCCAAAACGCCTCCAATCTTCATCAATTCATCTCTAGCTCATTTTACCCAAACATAACACTTAAGGGACTTCAACTCTTGTTGAAGAAAATACAATTCAACTTCAACATTCAGAAGTATTTTTTGTCACTCAGGTCTAGAGAAACATTGCTTAATTGTGTTGAATTGCCATATCCATATGCTTATTTGGTTCAACATATTGGTTTAGGCCAACATATTCTGCAACAAGCGTGAAAAAATAAACTTATGCAAATGAAAGATTTTAATGTTGGCACGGGATTTGAAAAAACACACATGACATGTTCCATTGTATCTAGCTGCACTTAGAGGTGACCGGAGAACCGCAAAGGCTTACCTGCAACAGTACCCTCATGCAGCCCGTGCTACAATCACAATCGGATTGGAAACTGTTCTTCACATAGCAGCAGGAGCAAGACATACAAGGTTTGTCAGGGAACTAGTGAAAAGGATGACTCCAGATGACTTGGCATTGCAGAACAAGGCTGGGAATACCACGCTTTGTTTTGCCGCGGTGGTGACAAAGAACAGAAACTTGCCATTAGTTAGAGGTAGTAGAGGAGCAACACCTATTTACATGGCTGTTCTGTTGGGAAAGAGGGATGATTTGGTATCTTTATTCTGTTATCAATGATAAAGACCTTTCTGGAGAGGATCGTGTAGGACTTCTCATTGCTGCTATAACTTCCAGTTTATTTGGTACATATCTTCATTTTGCCATTGTTAAGTGGCCACCATATTATTCTCTAAAATGATACAGGTTTATAATAATTATGATTAAATCTTTTTATATAAATCGTTATTAACATTTGGTACCACATCATAAACCGTTTTATTTTCTTTCACCTACCGATTTGAAATAAAGGGGAAGTTTAAATAATAAGCTTAATCTTCTTCGTGAATATAAATTTCTTCTATGTTATCTAGAATAATTCTAATTTGTATCGATTATGGTATTTATGCGTTATATAATTGTTTGAAAAGGGAGGTCTCTTCTAGCCTTCTCACAGTTCAAAAAAAAAAGGTCGCTTCTCTCTCTAACTGTTTAGAGAGAATCAGCTGCTCTGTTGTGCTTTGTGGTTGAAGGGCTTGTATTCTCTGCTTTACGCTTTACTCTTTATGTATTGTTTTTTTTTTTTTATCATGATTCTCTGTGATGTATCCTTGATCCTGAGGAGTTTCATAAATCATTAAAGAAGTTATATTTTTTTTAAGAAAACAAAAGAAAAGGGGGGAAAAAGACTTGCAGATTGTTTCGACGGTCAAAATTTTGAACAAAGAAATCTAAAATGACTTAATGAACAACTTTTTCATAATCGCCTTTTAACAATTTGAAATAACTTATAAAAAAAGAAATAAGTAATGAGAAATAGTCTAATATTACTAAAATCTTTTCCATTGAAAGAAAAAAGAATCACATTTGTAGAGTTACCTTACCGTAAAAAAAAAAAGTCATTTCATCTTCATTACTTTTTTTATGGAAGAGTTGAACTCACAACCTATTACTTGCATTTAATAGGTTTGACACGTGTCACATAAAGATAATGTCGCTACTTCGAAAACTGAAACGTAAGCCTCTCTCTTCCAATGGATGGCGTAGGCACAATCTTACACATGTACAAAGATTAAACCGCACGAGTGAATATGAAGCGAAGACGTCCTCAAGGACACCTCCTAGGAAAAAGCTCGAGAAGATTTTTGAAAATTTTCCCAAGGATTCAAAAAACAAACAACAAAGTTGATAAAGTTGATAGAAAGCGTCGAACCTCAAGAAGAAGCAACGGGGTCAGACTCAGACCTAAGCTACAAGATCCATTTTATCCATTGTATTGTATAAATCCTTCTCTCTACATACGTTTCTGTATCAATGAGAACAAAATCACAACACTGAAGTTCTCTCTGCTTTCATCAGTTTGGACCCAGATATTTTCTTTTGTCAATCATTCAAGTGATTATGTGAATGTAAACTGTAAAGTCGCCTTTAGTATTGATCACTTGAGTCTTTGAAAATGGAATAAACAGACAAATTTGTTGATAGTGATCGAATAAATTAATTAATATTTCACATGAATTAATCTCATCGCTGGTTTATACAGAGGCACCAGATCTGTTTAGTTAGAGGAATGTGACGTTAAACTATGAAGCTTAGGCAGATTGAATCTGTGGAACTATTGTGTAGCAGTTTGTTGTTTCTCACACCTACAGAGAAGGCAATGGGGTGGTGGATAGGCTTGCCAACCACGGTCGGTCTATTCATAGCCTCGAGTTGTGGTCTTCTTTTTCCAGTTTTTGTGGTTCTCCTATTTTCGATATTTAAACAGAGTTGAGAGATTTCGCTTTGTCTAGCAGCAGATAGTTTTTTATTTTACCTCTTTATTCGGTTGTAACAAACTCTACTATACTTTTTCTTTTTCTTTAATAAATTTAAGCTCACGAGCATAAAAAGGTCACAAATAGTTTTTTATTTTACCTCTTTATTCGGTTGTAACAAACTCTTCTATACTTTTTCTTTAATAAATTTAAGGTGTCAAGCTACTTAAAATGTCTCTGTTGTGGTCACTAATTCTTAAGTCTCATGCAATATATGAAAAGCTTAGGGTTTTTGAGTGAAATAATTATATTAGTATTTTAAAAATAATTCTTTTAAATTTTTTTTAACTGAATAATTCTTTTAACGCTTATTCTATTATAAATTTGAAAAAACGTATAGTTTTTTTATTTTTTATTACAACAAATACCCATTACGGTATCAAGTAATGAATATACTCAATTTCCAAATTCTAGAAATGGCTAAATTTCTATCACAACTCTTTACTGCACTATTTATCATGATATTTTTTTTGTTGTAATTTAATGCTGGTAGAACAAAGAATACATCAATTGAAATAATATATTCACAAGTAGGTAACGAATATTCGCAAATGATAAAAATGAGCTTTGAAAATTAAAAAGAAAATAGAGAGAATTGTGTACAAATAGAAAAAGAAATACTCCATTCACGAGTATAATATAAAAAGACCTTGACTTCATAGAAATTGAATTTGCTGCAGTCTATTCACATGTGTGGAATTAATATTTGCAATGTACAATTTATTAATAATTCATGACCATGCAATTAATTGTCATCCATTCACGACCACTAAATTAATTAGCACAGTACTTTTTTTTTTACTCCCTTCTGTAGTGTGGTTGAGACGAGGTACCCTTCTGCACATGTCTACCCACTTCTCAGCCTTCTTATTATGATTTGTTTAATTTAATATATGTAGTTTGTAGTTACATATACCCCTTGTTCAAAAAGAAAAAAAAAATGAAAATTGAAATATTGGTCTCTCATAAATATTCAGCTAGACAACCAAACATATATTAAATGAAACAAATCTCATCGAAATCCATTTTGACATTGCCAAAAATAATAAAAAAAAGACCATATAACATATTAATTACATTTTCTATATATATCTATTAAGTTAGAACACAAGACTTAAGTTAGAGTAGGAATGTATTTCAGTTCAAAAAAAAAGTTACAGTAGGAAACTCAAGTTCTTAGAAGCTGAGTTTTGAAGTCAAAAATATGAATTTAATTTAATTGCAACGCGAAAATATAAGTCATGACTTAAAAATATTGGTTGTTGTGGTGCATGAGTTGTTAAATGCTTATACAAAGGGGAAGGTTCAGGTAAAGACTTTCAGAGAGCAATTCATTATTGGCTTATCTTAAAATTCCCATATTTTGAAATTTAGTTATGAGCTAGAAGCAGCAGAGAAAGCAATCTGTGGGACGAAGATGAAGTTTAACTTATAAGCTGCTGAAGAATGTTATGATGGGGGAAGCACATGATCAACATCATATAGACATCAGAGCACTGTTTAAACCTCTCTCACCTGCTGGTAATTGCTATATCATTGCTATATTATTCAAAAATTTTAGTTTTTCTTCTTATGTAATGATGGTATATGGCATGTTTTGCCGGTTGTTGCAGCCTTAATGATTGTAATGCCAGTGATTTTCACTAACACTTGTTGTCACAGACAATTTTTACAAAATCCGTTGGCAGGAATGATAACTTTCGTTATTTAAATCTGTTGAAAGATTGCCTTAGCTGCTGCAAAAAGACTTAGTGCTTGCTGATTTTTTTTTTAATTTTCATATGTTTTCTGTGATGTTTAGATTCTTTGGCTTTTTCTTTGCTGTACTAGTTGTTAGTTGCTGATTTTATGGAGTTTGTTGATAATGTAAATATGCTCCACTTAGTTGCTTATTTTTAGGATATATTAGTTGTTTTCTATAGTATTTAAACTTATTTCCAGTCAATAAAAGTAACAGACTTTGCAACTAATTTTTCTGTTGTTCTTGTCTTGTATTTTCTGCTATTTTTGTTCTTCAGTCACAAGTGGACTCTAAAAAAGTCTAATTGTGGTATCAGAGTCATATTCTTAAGGGACCTGTGACTGAGAAACATTTTTTTCTTACAGACCTTTCTTTCTTCTCAAATGGATTCATCAGAAACTTCATTTACTGCTTTGGCACCACCTGTCTTTAATGGTGAAAATTACCATGTTTAGGCGGCTAGGATGGAAGCTCATTTTGAGGCAAATGATCTTTGGGAGGTTGTTGAGCAGGACTACGAGGTTATTCCATTACCTACAAATCCAACCATGGCGCAAATGAAGAATCACAAGGAGAAGAAATCAAGAAAGTCTAAGGCAAGAGCTACTCTATTTGCTGCTTTC
>CAODLS010428852.1:0-10100 GCA_948243855.1 Flueggea neowawraea | reverse complement strand
AAAGCATAGAATAAACAGGAGAAAATTGAAGAAGAAAGAGAAGGGTTTGAAAAAGAAAGAGAGTCGATGCAGAAAGAGGAGATGGATAAGGATAAGAATGGATTCTTATCTTGTAAAAAATTGATTTTTTTTTGTTGAAATCAAATTTTTAAAAGATAAACTTAACATTTCAAAAAAGTTGGAGATAATTATAATCAATAGTAGTCACAATGGCAGTCAAATTCTTACACCAGCAGCAACAACTTCGTTCGCTTTAATCCTCATTTTTTTAGAACAAAGTTCACACGAACAATTCAACCGAAGAGAACTACTAATTAAAATTCTCAATCCCCCAAGTTGTTCCACTTTTACTTGAATAAAGTATTTCGACAAAGATAGTTAATATTAAAGGAAGCAAAACAGAATAAATTGTGTCTATTTTTTCAGCATTACATCGAATTCAGTGTTGATAGAATAGTAAACAAACCATGTCGAAGTTGACAAAAATGCTTCCCTTATGAATGAACAAAGCAACTGCAGATGCTTAGTCCTCGACTGGATATTGATGGATTGGATCTCCAAAAGTTAAAAACCTGCAAGGACACCACAATTAAATAATGCATTCTCAACCTAGTGAAATTTTCTCTGAGATGTAAACTATTAAGAAATTTTCAGTTTTGTTCCTTTTCAACATCCATATGCAAAATCCAACATTTAACATCAGTATCATCATTTTTTTTCTACAGATTAACTAATTCGCAATATATATATATATATGCACACGTACGTATAGGGAAAATTCAAACACCTTTAATCTGAAACTACGACGAAGAATCAGAGAATGTACACTTATCAGAGAAAAAATTAAACGAAAAATTGAACCGTCAAACACCACTGCCTTAATCGTAACCACCCGTACTAACTGCACGGAGATTACCACGCTCCGAAAGATACGTCTTCACTGGGAACAACAAGGAAAAACAGAGAAAAAATGGAACTTAAATCATTAATAATGATTAAAAAATTTGAAACAAAAACAAACTTGCGTTGGTTCCCTTTAAAATTTCAAGTTGAGCATCAGTCTTCATTTTACGCTTAAACTTTGTCTCAGGTTTCGAAAGCTTATTTATCTCCGATTCATCACCATTTACTCCCTCCATTTCGTCAAATCGAGCCAAAACTCGGACCTCCAAACTCCACTGGATTCATATTATTGACTTTTCATTGGCGGAGAGAAGAGGAAAGAGGAGAAAAGAGGTTACGTGATAAAAATTAGGTTAAGAGGAGGAGAAAAGAGGATATGTGTTTAAAATTAGGTTGATAGGTCGTAATTTTCATTGCTGAACAACAAAATGATCCATGACATAAAGAATGCAAATCTTGTGCTACAATTTAAATTTAAGCAAACAACAATATGAAGCCCTTATAATGTCCTCCAATTGGAATATCCATTAGATCTCTGTATAACATTTACATGTGTTTGACAAAGTATGTAGCTGATAGCCAAAACGGATTTAGAGTAATTGTCTGATCAATCAGAACCGCACAATTGAAAGTAAATTCTTAAAAGAATTGGAGTGTTGTAGTAATATCAAGCACAGATTATGCTTACCTCACAACTTGGCCATCCAAAAGCCATGGTTGAAAATAAAATCTGTGAAGGTGATTAATGATAAAGATGAAGCAAATTAAAAAATTGACTCTGTTCAATTTAAAATCTTTTGAAGATAAATTATGGCTCAAAGTGGAGATAAAACATGAAAATAACATAATAAAGCAAACTAAAAAACTAACTCTCTTCAAATTAAAATTGGTTGAATGAATTGTTGCCTGAAAATGCATCATTCTTTGTAAAGATCAATTGCCTTAACTTTCTGAAATTCACTCCAATCTGCCATCCTCTCTCCCCTGTTTTAGACCACAAACAAAATTTAAAATTAAGAAAATTAAAAAAAATGAAAACAAAGCAATTAAGAAATCTTGGATTGTTTGATCAATCAGGGTTTCATTGTCTGCACTGGCAGAATGTCCATTCCAAGAGAACATGAAACATGAGATAACCATGTATATGATTAGAGCTGCAAATAAGTAACCATATATAGTAACATCTCTCTTTAATTTTGAATGCTTCCATTTCCTTTGGTATTGTCGTGAATTAGGACAATCAAAGAGAGAAAATACACAGAAGACTTGAAATTAAGAGCAACAAATTAGAGAGATTTTTTACGCGTTGATGGCGGACAATGATATTCTTTGTATATTTTATTTCCATAACAGAATTGAAAATATTTTCGGGGTCTAGATGTTGATTTGAATCCATTTGTTTCCTTTTCTTGTAGGTTCCAAAATTGATTATTTGCCTATAAATATTTAAAATTAAACCGGAAATTGAGTAAATTAAACAGGAAATATTCAAAAACATCCAAAACAACAAAATCAATTGTGAGCATGAACAAATCAATTGTGAACCTCAATTGTGAACGAATCAATTGAGTAAATTAATCAGGAAATATTCAAAAACATCCAAAACCACAAAATCAATTGTGAGCATGAACGAATCAAAAACATTCAAAGCAACAAAATCAATTGCGAGGGAAACAACAACTACCCACCATAGAATCAGGCCTCCAAAAGCATTTTAATGAATCGTAAATCACAAACACGGCATAGCATAGAAACAATATTGGATAAAAAATTAACCTCTTCTGAAAAGACCATGAACGAATCAATCGTGAGCTCAACAACTACTGCTCCTTTTCCTGGAAAATTAAATGGCTCTTTAAAATATGTCTTGCAAATGCCTCCAGTATAGAAATATCTATTCGTACGTAGTGGCGTCGGTAAGCAAAGAGGACGAGACGGTGAAGAAGATGGACAACAAAACAACGACATTAAAATTGGTGTGGATGGCATCTAAATATTATATACAGTGGATCAGAAAGTGGAGTAATGGTGGTGAGGAACACCGTCGTGACTGTAAGAAGAATAGGGAGTGAAAGGTGTCAGATATGTGAAAAGGAAGAAGATGGGGAGGTGAATCTGTTGATAAGAAACGACGTTGTTGGGAGGTTTTGGGTTTATGAGAAAGGAAATTGATGAGAAACGACAACGTTTATTGGTGTGGAATTCTTGGCCAGGTGTCAAATAATTGTGATGCCAAGTGTTGTCCAAATAAGAAGTCAGATGTCAACTTTGTGATACCAATGTTTGTTGTATAATATATAATATATAGAGGAATCGTAACAATAATATTATTATTGTTTAGTTACAACTTTTCATATTTTAATTTCTCTAATGTAGGGTGAAGAAGTATTCAGATGAAATTTTGGTTTTGGATATGTAGATGGGTGATGGTTGAAGTTTCCTTAATTGAAGACATCTGATATACATGAT
This sequence comes from Flueggea neowawraea, assembly GCA_948243855.1. Classification (NCBI taxonomy): domain Eukaryota; kingdom Viridiplantae; phylum Streptophyta; class Magnoliopsida; order Malpighiales; family Phyllanthaceae; genus Flueggea; species Flueggea neowawraea. The sequence goes on along the minus strand of CAODLS010428852.1, from coordinate 6,728 downwards.
AAATATTCTATTTTGTTGGGTAGTTTTATTGAACATATCTTTCTTTTTTTCCTTAATTAGAGGAGAATAACAACTATTTAATTTTGTCTTCATATATAAATATTATTCGAATATTATTTAGAGATGAAATAGAATATACGTAGTGTCTTTATCCATAATTAATTTCAAAAATCGTTGTGTTTGTGTTAAAATCCCCGATCGTCAATGGTTACTTTTAAGAGTTCTACAATGTTTAGGTCGGAATGAGGCATTGAAAATGGGCTGAAGTTAAATGGATCGTCAATGAAGCCTTAAGAAAAAGACACTGCACCAGTACTGGTTGAGTTTGGATTCTCTATTTGGGTTCGATTCTGGGTTTCCTTGTCAACCTGCCAAAATGATGGTAGGCGAGGCAAGATAAGAGTCGTTATCTTTTTGGTGGTGCACCATTCAAGCCACTAAAACACAGCAGAAGTGTCACGACCCGTTAGTCGTGACAACGCAGGATGTATGAGATACTTGCTGGTGGATGAAAATCTTTGTAGCAGGGCAACGGAAGGTGTGAGTACGTGTCGCAGGTGTTGTGTTTATTTCGAGTTAGGCATGCCGACCCAATTAAGTGTGGAGAGCTTGTTGTTGGTCTAAGACTTGACTATGAAGGATGACGTACCATCCTGGGCACCACACTAGTCGAGAGTTGTCCCCGCTGTCCTGATGAGCCCACGGAGGGAAACTAGTGAGCATCGAGACTGATCATGGCTTAACCTCGGGAGTGTGGGAGTCCCGGGGTGCCGCAAGGGGAAGTCCCTGCGCCAAGACTTTGACCCCGTGACAGAGTGGTATCAGAGCCATTCGTGCACACTGCATTGCCAATTGCGATTCCGGACGGTAACGCGGAAGAGCTGTCGTAACGCTTGCACCCTAAGCAAGTGGGTGGTGGCAATCGAGTCCTCAACGCGGAGAGGACGCCCAAGCAGAAATCTGTAGTGAACTTCACCAAGCGCTCACCCCCCACAAGGCGGGTCCGACACACTCACGGACGAGCTCACGCAACGCTTGCACCCTTTCGCCACCTGGGGGTGTTCGCAAGTGGGTCTCCCCGTTGGAGATGAGGAAGATGAGTATGCAGGGAAGTTGCGCACGGATCCGGGCTAATCTTTGAAGGTCAGAGTTCCCCACATGCACGAGGACGTGAATGAATTGAGTGGGGAAGAATGTCACGACCCATTAGTCGTGACAACGCAAGATGCTTGCTAGTGGATGAAAACCTCGGTAGCGGGGTAGCGGAAGGTGTGAGTACGTGCCACAGGTGTTGTGTCTATCTCAAATTAAGTTTGAGGAGCTTATTGCTAGTTTAGGACTTGACTATGAAAGATGACGTACCATCCTGGGCATCACACTGGTTGGGAGTTGTCCCCGCTCCCATTATGAGCCCACTAAGAGTGAAACCAGTAAGTATCGAGACTGATCATGGCTTAATCTCGAGAGTGTGGGAGTCCTGGGGTGCCGCACGGAAAAGTCCCTGTGCCAAGACTCTGACCCCGTGAGAAGAAGTGATCAAATGCCGACCTTGAAGCTTTACACCAATGTAACGGTGGATTCAGTTACAACATCTGATATTCTAAAAGATGCCACTAAAGCTGTTGCTAAAATCATCGGCAAACCTGAATCTGTTGCGTTCCCGTTTCCATTTCTATTTCCGTCTGTTTCCTTTTCTCTTTTTCCCCTCTCTGCGCTTTTCTTACTAGCGATGAACAATGGTTTCATAATTGCCCACATACTGTTCGGTAAAATGTCTCTTTGGTGCTAATGCGTAAAACTTATGTGTTTGTGAATTTGAATTTCAGTATGTGATGGTTTTGGTGAATGGAGGAGTGCCCATTGCGTTTGCGGGCACCGAAGCTCCAGCTGCTTATGTTGAATTGATCTGTATCGGAAGTCTTGAACCTAGTGTTAATGGAAAGTTGAGTTCAACCATTGCTGAAATTTTTGAGATAAAGCTCTCCATTGATAGCTCTCGCTTTTATATAAAGTTCTATGATGTTCAGGTAAATGAATTGCCCCCTCTTTCCTTAATCCTGTAATATTTTCCACATCTCGTTGCGGGTCTAGAGTTCACCTTCTGTCGAAATAACAAGAAAATTTTGAAGTTTCAAACATGATAATTGGATAATTGTCTGTCTGTGTGTTTGTAGGTGCATCTCAGTTTAAGGACTCTGCATATTTCATTCCTTTGTATTAGTATTACATTTTACTAGTTTCATGGAAGAGTTCTGTTTATGTTTTCATTTCTTATTCCGTTTTTTCTGCTCAGTTACTATAAAGAGTCTTACTGTCCTTTTGTCCAGATTAGTTTTTTTGTTCTGTATAGTTCCCATCAGATTTGACCTTTTATGTTCGATATTCCTGCTATGCTGATCCTTCATTTTTTTTGGTTCATCCAGCGCTCATTCTTTGGCTTTAATGGTTCGACTTTCTGACGTTCGCCAAATGCATTGTATGTATCTGAATCTGTTTGCTACTTATATGATGTAGTTTTTCTATTCGAAATCGTGATACATGCCAAAAAAATTCCCAAATTCTGCTGTACCTTCAAATTCATGTTGTTGAATTTTTATTCATGTCATAGTTGGGTATCTACTTCTGTTTGCATTCTCCTAGTTCTTCCACTAAAACTAATGTAAATGCTCTAGTGCTACTTTCACTTCTAATCTTTTCCACTTCAGTCAGTACAGTTCCTTTGTTATTAAGCAGAAAATAGGCAGCAATCTGAAATCACATGGATCTATTCCTTTTCTTTTTCTTTTTCAAAAGCCAATTTCTCTTAGAACATGTTGCATAAGCATATATATCATATTATGATTAGGAATGCCAATTTGTACCCTACTTGACGGATACTGAACATACCCGTACTCCGTCAACGCGGGTATTATCCGCTTTGACTAGTATCGATACAGCTCATACCCGCATTTTACTGTGCGAGTATGAGTAGAATATGAATATAAAAATATTCTACCTGCACCTTTACCCGTATAAATTTTTGTATAAATTCTTCACCAAGTGATAACTTATCATATTATTATTTCGTTAAAAACATTCAGTTGCAAATTATAACTTTTATATTATGTTGTGTGAATATAGTATTTCATATTGTGTCATGTATTTTTTAATCTATTATTTTAAATTAGTGATATATTATTTTTTAAATTAATTAATTAAATTCATTCTATAGATAAATAGATACTCTACGGGTAAACAAGTACTATGTAAGTAGGGTACGAGTGATAATTTTGGTCACCCGCACGGGTACAGGTAATGTACGAGTATAAGGTATGAACTACATGTACGGGTAAAGGTATTGGTATACCCTACCCATTGTCATTCCTAATTATGATTTATTCTTAAAATTTTGTTTATGCTTGTTTTACATATCTATTTTACATGAGACAACAAATATTTACTATTTTAAGTTTCAAATGTTACAAATATATCACCCAAAATTATTATTAGTCCAAGTTTCATTAATTACAAGCATATGGACGAAAATTCCACATTTATTGTGTGCACGTGTGGCATCCACACGCCCGTACAAGGTGTACATGTGTGCATTTCACGCTCCAACACTAAAAAAATTCACAAGTATCGGATACCAGATAAAATATCAGTTGAATACCACTTGAATACTAAAGTGAAAATACATTGAGATGGATGAAAATTGAGTGAAAACCGTTTGAATATTGTTTGGATATGAAAATCATATCCCATGTATTTGATTGAATACTATTTAAATAATCTTTGTATACCAGAATAACATTCCATCAATTTAATTGGAAATTAAAATAACAAATTAAAGATCAAAATTCGATTGAATATCACTTGAAAACTACTTAACTGCTAACATAACATTTATTAATCATACCAATAGAATGTTCATACTACACCACAAACTCTACAATATCTTATTAAAAAAATAAAAAAGCAAGAAAGAAATTAAAAAAATAAAAAATAGAAGAAATTAGTCATCAATCAAGGAAGAATCATGGCCGCCGGAGAAGAAACCAAAGGCCGCATCGTTGACAGCTTCGTCGCCGTCTAAAAACTTAGAAGACCTTCGTCGACGTTGGCACAAAGGGAGGGGGGAGGGTTATCGTGGTGTGTAATGTCAATTTAGGTTACTTTTAAAAAACAAATTCCAGAGGAAACAAAAACCAATTATAGAGAGACCGAAATGTAGTGTCTAAATTCTAAAAATAAGAAGCGTAATAAAAAATAAAATGAAGTCCTATTGTTTAGAATGTGAAACACTTCGTCGTCACTTGCATATGTAAACAGCGTAATTTCCTCATTTTGTATTCTATCCGTTATTGAAAGCCGAAAGAAACAAGTCTTACTTGGTTAGCCATCTTTGTATGGCTTTAAAACAATCAATGGTTGGTCATGAGAGTTTTATAATGATGTGGCCGTGAGTTTACCAAGGGTTGAGCTATAAATGAGACTCGCAGGCATTGACAATGAAGTTGATTACTCAGACTGTCAAAATTAAACCTCAAATTCTCATGTATTGCACCGCAAGTTTTTAATATCAGGCGTATCATTTCTAAGTTTTCCAATATCAAGAATGGTGCACAAAATTAAAAAGGTAATTTCATCTCAAAAATGCAATTTGATTTTGAATATAACCGAAAATCTCGTCTCTTTGTCTCCTCTCTCTTCTGCCACTTTCTCTCTCTACCCCCTCTCTTCCTCTCGTCTGCCTCTTTCTCTCTTTACTGCCTATATTTTCTTCTTCGCCACTGCTCCTTGTGGTCCCTCTCTCTCTGTTACCACCAAATTATTGTTGGCCTCGAGAGGTCTTGTTGAGCCGAGGTGGTTGTGAGCTTTACATGCCACTAGTTGAACAAATCAACATGATTGGCCAATTTGCATGGCATGCATGAAAGTGGAGCCAAGTTGTGTGGAGTGTACGTGGCACATAACAAGAAGTGAGTAGTTGATTCAATATAAAGTGGGGAGTTATTCGAAGACATGGAGCAGTAGTGACAAGAAAAGTGGAAAATATAGAGACACAAGTTACTACTAAATGCTATAAAAGGAGGAATAAACAAGAAGACGAGGATCCCAACATCAACACAACTTCAATTATATTTGTCCTTATATTTATCTTTCCTTTGTTCAGCCTTAGTTTAGTCATTTACTTTCAAGCAACTAGGAGTAGAAGTAACTTAAATATTGTTTCATCGTACTTGTTCTTGGTATTAATAAAATGCACATTTGTTCTTCATTCACTTGTCTTTAATGGAAAGTCCTAAACTTCTAGGCAATACGAATCCTTTAACACAAATGGCCGCTTCCGAGCGCGACCCCCTCGGGTCGGTGAGCCTTGGGACCGAAAAGGAGTGTAACAAATTTGGTGACCACAGTGAGAGCTTTATAGCGAGACGAGAAACCAAAAGCTCATTTGATTATATAATGGAAGAAATACGCCATGAAGCAAAAATTCATCTAGAGCAATTTTTGATGCTAATGGATGCACAATGGTTTAATTATCAGAAGATGCTCTAGAAAAGGCATAACTGTAAGGACTCTAAGACAAAAAGTTTCAAGAGTCAAGTCAAGGGAGTGCTAGAGAATTCTCAAGATGTTCATTTGATAGATGAGCACTTGGTTGCTTCTGTGACCACACATGTGACCCAAGAAATGGAGATTCCTATGGTATAAAAAGTGGAAGTGATCACAACTACCATCAACAAGAATAAAGAGCTAAGTCACGTAGTTGTTTCTTTTAATGGAAATAACTTGGATTTTCTCAATAACAATTTTAATCTGGAGTCTGGTAGTGTGAACATTAATTGTTCACAACAGGATGCTACTTGTGAATTTTTTAATCCATATGGATCTGAAGAATTTTGCTTGGCGGATGATGTATATGTTGGAATAACGACTTATATTAAAATGCTTAAGCCAACAATATTTCGCCTTCCAAGATGCTTCAAATTTATCTTTTTCGTAGTAGACCTCCCAATTGAAAATTGTGTCATCACGATTGGTTAAACCAATTTTTGGAAGCGACCAATCGAGAATTCGTTGGAATTAAAGCCACGAATTTATTTGAGTACAAAAGGGGTGATATTTGGAGTCACTGGGTATATTCTTACAAACGAATGGTCCCCGATTCCATTTATTTGAAAGTTCACTTGATTGGTTAATCGACCGAGGCCATGCAATTTGTGTAACTGTTCAAGTTCCAATCTTAGGCCTCAAGGTTCGAACACCAAACTCAACCTACGCCGTGATGCCGAGCAAGTACGAGTCATACAAAAATTTAGGTGCCATCCCGAGCAATGTCCGAGGAATAAGCCACTCGATTGGTTATATGAACAAATGTTGTATTACTCGAGAAGCAAGGCATTAAAGAAACCCGAAGCAATTCCCTCGGTCATAAGCAAATAAAATAATTTAGTTCATCAACATAGCCATATGGGATATGAATTTGCCTGACAAGTTTTGGTAATTTACTTCTCTCATGTATATGAAGACACATGCTATTAACGTGTCAACTTGTTAAAATTTTGGAAACTAAATTGCATGGATGAACATGCATGCCGGGCTGAAAATCTTGATTGACCAAATTATGCTATGTTCCACGAGCTTGAGGGGCTAAACAAAAATATACCGAGGGACGTCAAGTTCATCAAGATACACTACCATCGATTTGACAACACCCTCGAAGTGTATGGCAAACCGAGCAC
>CAODLS010428839.1:0-17270 GCA_948243855.1 Flueggea neowawraea | reverse complement strand
AAAGCTTCTAACTTAAGTCCACCTTCACTAGGATTACTTTTGATTTTAAGATAGAACATACTTGAATAAATTATAATTCAACAAATTACACATAATTTTTCATGGATCTTGATCCATTTTATGCAACCTTTTTTTTTGTACATTGAATCTTGCACCTTAACAAGGTTTTTTTAATGTACTTTAAGCAAAATGACACTTTCATTTTGAACAAGCTGTCGAACTAGTTATCATTTGCAAAAATTCACCTAATCTTAGTCTTTTTTCATTGAAAAGCAGAGGTAAATACCCATGTGAATATATTACTTCTCTGTTCAAGCTATTATGTTAAGAATGAGTGTAAATGTTTACTAATAAACTTTCACACTCATGTATTGCTAAAGATGAACATAAGATTATTTTTAAAATATATCATGTATAGTACAATTCAAATCCTATGTAAGTCTTGAAATTCATGAAACGTTATTTTAGTTTTCAATTTGTATTTATTTGATATTATTTTGTATTCACTCATTTTTTCTTTGCTTTTACTTGTGTTCTATTAATAGAATGTTATTTATTATTTACTTGGCTATTTTGTATGTGCATTTGCATTTTTTGTTTCCAATTGGTTTTCAATCTTTTGACTTTCAATCAGTTTCTAATCGGCATTCAATCAATTTTCAATCATATCCATAAAATGTTGTTTTGGATATCAATCAATATCCAATTGGCCTTCGATCTTTTATTTTTGTTGATGCTCATGACATGAAAAATAACAGCGCTTGCGCTGTAATGGTGTGCATGGATGATACACGCACGCAATATATTATAAAAATAGACTCTATTGAGTTTGATTTTGATGATAATGAATACAAAATATCTATAAAAAATATGCAAAATTGCAGAGTTGCTGATATTGGTCATTAAGGCACCTAAAAATGTGTTTGTAATATTCAGCCCGTTTCGATTAATTATTCTAGTAATTTTTCCGTTAATTTTGAAATTTTATTTTGATGTTCAGAGGGTTAATTTTATGTTTAAGGTGTTGATTGGGTAATTAATGAAGTTTTTTAAGTGATTAAAGTTGTTAAATTAAGTGGGAAATTGATTGAAGTTGAAAAGAAAAATCTGAAGATAGGAAGAGGAACGACCGTGCGTTTGTGTGTGTCAAGTGTACGGCAAGTCATTTTATTCCTTCACCCTGTCGTCCGTGCCGTTGTCTTGTCGTTCACTGGTGTGCAGACCTCCACCGCCCATGCCGCAGTCCCTTTTATTTAAATAACAAATTCCACCTCCTTCTATTTAAATATTTCAACCCACAGCCCACACTGCAGTTTTTACTCATTTCCTCCACTACTTCGCACCTCCATCACTCTTCCACCTCTGTTCATTTCTTAGAACGTCCGCATCCATTGTACTTGGTTTCCAACCATTTTATTTGGTGTTTTGAAGTAAGAATTCGTTCTCTTATTCATCTTTCCCATTCTTGTAATCATTGTTTCATGTTTTTCTTAATTGTGGGTGATGGAAATGCGTGACCTTTCTCTGGTTCTTGGTGATTTATGATGACTGATGATAGATTCATGATGGCTTTATATTAGTTTGGTAGGTTAAGAAATGGGTTTAGTGATTAGAAGAGGATTGGCCATAAAGAGATTGATCATTATGAAGTGGGTGTGAGCTTCTCATACGGGTTGATGAAGGAAACAAATTTTTATGATTAAAGTTAGTTTCATTGGGTGAAATATCGTTGGCCTAGTGAATACTGAGATTGAATTTTATTAGAATGTTTATGGGTTTGATGATTTGAGGAGAGTTTCATTCTGGTGAATGTTGAGACTAAAGGCTGGAATTTGTTAAGGTGAAAAATCAGTCTGACGCCTTTGATGATAGCCTTGGCTTAAACGAATTGTGAGAATTAAAAGTATATAATTAGTCATGATTTTTGGACGGTTGCAAGATTCTGGGCATATGATCAAAAGTAATTCTGGAGAAAAGTTAGGATGCATTTTTATTATTTTATTTTATGTTATTTTTATTTGTTTATTTTTATTATTTTATTTTTTAAAAAATATATTTAAGTTGGAGAATTAATTTACAATTATTTCGTCAAAAATTTGTTGGTAATTCAGTATTAGCTGGGTAATCAATTTGTAATTTTTCATAGATCTCGATTTTTGAGTCGAGAACGATAGACCTTCGATCGAAATTGATTTTTCGACATTGCGAGAGCATTTGCATCTGCATATGCATTGCATACATTCAGTACTACTACAGTAGTGGTACCATATTTTTGACAATCTTTGATATATTTGTTTCCAGTTTCATGTCTCTGTCAGCATGACCAGTCACCAGCTAGTGACGCTTGATTTGGATTGTTAGTTAGGACATTCAAGTGAGTGAATGACAACTTCAGATACATAGGTTGTGTCTCGAAACTCTATATTTTATTTTTGATGTGTTGGTTTTATTTATTGTGAAATTGGACTAATCCGAGTATTGGTTAATGTAATAATCTGATTATGTGGTTAAATAATCAGTTTATTGTTTTGAAATTGATATATATGTACTATATATATCCTCACTGTTTTTTATGCTGATTACATGCCTTTGCTTTCATACTATATTAGTACGGTTTTGTATTATGAAACACATATGCTGCTGAGTACGTAGCCTTTGGTATATCAATGAATTGAGAAGACCCAACTATCAGGAATGTCAGTAGCCATGTGTTCAGACCCGACACATGATTTGATATTGATTGGTGGCATACTCCACGTATTATATTGGATGTTGGCATAGACCACATCACCACTGATTTAGTGCTAGATGCACACCACCGTTTAGTCTCATATTACTTATACACTGATTTTTGACCTAATATAATATTTAATATTTCGCCTGCGTGTATGTTGTTTGCTTTGGTTACAAATGTCTTTGAAATGATTTTTGAAACACTACTACGTATATAATGTGTATATATGTATATATTTAATTATACATACTTGTGGTATTTTTAACTATTTTCAAAACAGTCTTTGTGAGACACGTATAAGGCATTCCGGAGTGTTGTCCCTCACTAAGTCTAACCCCTTTTGTTTTCTGTCTACCTTTGATTTGTATTCTTCTAGGTACACATATTTTGGTTTCGACAACAGCACTACATCTCGATTACTAATGAGATGTCTTTGGGTTAGTGATGCTCTTTTGCTCAGGCTCCTTTGTTTTTAGCAGAGCTCCATACCGGAATATTGTAAAGTTACTGGGTTGCCATAGTTTTGTATTTTGATACTTACTTTGATTTTGTATATACATATATTTATATGTGCCTTCTATATTTTTATATATATGGTAAACCTGTTTTATTGATATATGTTTTTATTAATAAATGTTTTAAAATGATCAAATGAGTAGTATCTCTGCAAATTTGAGGCTTGTATGAGATGAGTCAGACTCTCTTAAACGGTTCGTCTCGTATGTCGGTCATGGTCTGGACACGGGTCATGACAACTTGTTTATACATGTTTATAATGGTCTAAAATTTCTATATCTTGTGTACACTAAGTTGTTAACATAGTTTGATACATCTTGACATTATGTTTAATTAGAATTACATATAACTAATTTATAATGTGTACATCTTTTACAAGAATAGAGAACATACAAATACTGGATCACTATAATGGTGAATGGGATGAAAGCTTCAAATATTAAAAATACAAGATGATAGGGCTAATATTTAGTCATGACTGCAATCATGAATTCCTAACTGAATAGATATATACAACATATATACAACGTATATACATTATATATACAATATATAAACAATATGTATTCAACATATATACATTACATATGCAACAAATAAACAACCTATATGCAACATATAAACAACATGTTTACAACATATATACATTATATATACAACAAATAAATAACATATAGACAACATATAAACAATAGATATACAACATACAAAAAACATGTATACAACATATATACATCATATAGACAACATATAAACAATAGATATACAACATATATACATTATATATACAACATATATATAACAAACATACACTATACAAAAACATGTATAAAACTATAAAAAAAAAGAAACGACACTATATTGTTACAAATGTGAACATATAATATCTGACAAATGGGTCGTGTATCACAAAAGCCCATAATGTGAGATTCAAATATCAGAAAGTAAAACTCAAAATATGTAAAAGTGAATATGCAAATACAATAAGTGGGTCGTGCGGAACAAATAACATAATTTGGATGAAGTAGACTGCGTAATTACCACTAATTGTATTATCATTTTGAAATTGCTAGCCCACTAATTATGGTCATTGCAGTCCAGCCCTTCTTAGTTCTTAATAAAACCCATGAATCCAAAAAGGACATGTTTTAAAATGGATACGGATGCTGATTTCTGAACGAGTTAATTATCTCAGATGTTATTTTGAAAATTCTGATTTGCAGCAAAACTACCCTTAATTTTTATTTTTTAGAATGATATTTTTAAACTCTTGATTTTTTAAAATGACAAACACAATATCAAATAAAATCCAATTTTTCTTCTCATTTTCACAAATTTTTTCTCTCTCTTCAGTTTCTCTCTCTATGTTCTTCTCTCTTTCTCTCCACCCAAACCCTAGCCACCATTCCTTTCCCCTCTCCTCCGTCTTCAGCCACCGCCATCACTTACCTTCTCCGACGTCGTTTCTCTTTTCCTCTTCTCACTCCTCTCTGTCATCTTCTATCATCCCTCCATCGCGCCGCCGTTGTCTCTCTTTCGTTTTTGTCTTTGCTTCGTCCCTCCCTCCCGCCACCCATCACTCTTTCTCTTCGCCTCCTGTCGCTCTTTCACATGTTATGTTACTGTCGCCTTTCTCTCCCGTTTTCGACCCTCAGTTGTCCCTCCCTCCCAATGCCATCCTCACTTCCTCTCTCATCCACGACGTTCTCTCTCTTCACAAATCTACGTCTCTGTCATCTCTTCTTTGTCGTAGCATCTCTCCTCCGCGTCACTCTTGTAGCATCTCGGTCTTTTGGTCTTCACCGTTGCTTGTCTTCTCCGCGACGCAGGTGAAACCAAATCGTAGTGGCAGATCAATTAGGGGTGGCAGCTAGGGTTTTCCAAACCCTAGTTGTTCCCCCTTGTGTCATAATTCAAAATTTACAAAAATGGGCATGTCATTAAGAAAATTTCAAAAAAAATAATTTATTATTGTTTAATGTGAAAAATAGTTTACAATGTGTATGTTTTATTGTGATTTTTGTTAATTTTTATTGGAGACCTAATTAATTATTATTAAACTAAATATAATTAAATTTTGTAAAAAACAAATTAGTGAGGTTCGGAGACCTTTGCTGGAGACGGTTGGAGACCTTCGCCGGAGATGGTTGGAGACTTCTGGAGATTTTCGGAGACGTTTGGAGACCTTCTATGAAGACTTGTAAATACATTTAATCTGAAAAATTATTTTATTGAGAATTTATTAAATCAAAATTTATATAAAAAATTGTGATTTGGAGACTTTCGGAGACCTGGAGACCTAGATATCTTCAGAAACTTTCTTTGCTTGATTTGATTTCACTCGAACGAAAATGACATTCTTACAAATCGATTTCTCTAAGCTGCCATTTTTAAAAATTAGTTTTTGAGATGATATTTTTGAAAATCATTTTTTTAGGCTGTTTTTAAAGTGTAATTCCCCCCTTTCTGAACTCCATAACCTCTGAGCTCAGTTAACGCTGTTCTTTTTTTCTCTCAAAATCCAACTGCTTATACCTAATGTTTTAGAGTTAATTATGCCAGGTGTCTCAAATGGAATACTGAATTTGATAAATAAGCAAATACAATTTCAATTTTGACAGATGGAAACACGCTGAAACTTAATTTGAAAAATGCTAGATAGAGACTTTTGGATGCATTAGAAACACACTAAAACTTATTTTGAAAAATGTCAGATCGAGACATTTGAAGACTTTATAAATCTGACATTTTTTAAAGAAGTTTTGAACATATTCCTCAAAATCTGTTTAAGTTGAGTCTAAAAATCAATTTCTATATTTTATTTGAATGTAATTGTTTGATTTTTACAATTTTTTATGATTAGGATAAACTTCATTAACTCAAACTGTCCTCAGCCGATATAAAAATTAGAAAATTGAGAGATTAAATGGTATAAAAATAAAAGCTCTATCTCGATCATAAGCTAATGGATTCGTAGACTTCTTTAGCATATACACAATTTCCAGGTTTTTTAAAGATATTTCTGGTCTCATTACACTTTTAACATAGACAATTTACGTTTTTAACAAACAGTCCTAATAACTCTATTTGAAAGGATAAAATAAAATATTCTCACAAAGTTTTGTGATTTGAATTACTTAGAAAGAGTATATATTTAGTTTCAAAAAGAAAACTTGCATAATTTGTTTAATATATTTTCTGTTTGTACGTAACATTAACTAGTGAAATTTAATACTTCTATTTCTTGTAACCTCGCACCTTATTAATTTTGTTGTTGAAGCAATACAAATGCGATGCTTCTCAAATCTCTTATCACAATAGACGTATCAACTAAAAATGCTTCTAATTCACTCTTATATACATCTTTATGTTGTTTAGAAATATAATCATCTCAAATAATCAGAGTATTTTTTTATCTTTTTTTACTAATTTCATCTCATACCATTCTTGACAATGATTTTTTTTAATGATTCCATGCTAATTAATGGCATTATCAAATTTGGCCCAATTACATTGCCTAAGCAACTTGTGATAGTGCTGTTGAAGATAACCTCAATGTAATTCAGTGGTAAGCTTTATTAATATTGTTCTATGGATAGTGTGTCTTCCATTGAGTAAGTTTAATGTGTATAGGAGGATTAGATTTTAAGTAATATGAGCAGGACAACAAAGAGATATTCAAGGGAATATGGGCAGGTCAACTAAGAGATGTGACCTTTGAACACTGTCAACTGAAACATACTGTATCACTGTATGAAAAGGGTATACTAATACTATATATATTGTGTCATGCCTAACGAGTGGGTTAAATTTATAAGATGAAAAAATAAGCAAAAATAATTTGGCATCCGTACTTAACATTTTTTCAACAATATTGCGATATATCACCATTTTTTAACCTTTTTAAAAGATAACTAATTGTTAGTATGTTGTTAGATCTTTTTCCATTAAATGTTAATATAGCATGTTGATATGGCATTTAAGTTGAATTGGTATGCCACGTGTAACAGTGACGGATCATAATTATTTTCACTTAGTGACACCGCTAAATGGTGTCACGGAAGTTGGACAATAATCAAATTAAAAACTTAATTGTTTATTTTTTAAGTTCAGAGACTTAAAAGAATAAAAATTATTATAATAAAACTGTTTATATAAGATCTCGTCGGAGCGGGGTCACAGGAACCCATGACCACCCTTGGGTCCGTCCCTAACGTATAATGCCACTTATGCATTTTTCCTAATTAATCATAATTTCACATATCTAACATGTTAATTGATCTAGTAATACGTAAAATATCTAAAAACTTCTATAGTGATCCACTCCCGATATTTGGAGTTCGTTTTCTTCAATAAAACAAAAATTAAATGTGAGTAAAACCAGAGTAATTTTTATACAACTGCTGGCATACTTTACAAGACCAAAAATGGCACATTTGCAGCTTCTAGATTCAATATCATTTTGTTTTATCCTTAAGTCACTGTTTTGATGCATGATATTTGACTTTGAATCCGAACATGAAGTAAACTCACTTTGTGCTGTCACAACTTGAAGGAGACATTCGAACAGGTGCATAATACATACATGTTGCTTTTAGCATCCATTGGAAGAGCAAGAAAATGAGATTAAATCATGAATTCTTTTTTTTTTTAATTTGCATCAAGATTGAAGAACAAGAGACACATTTTCAGGATTGAGATCAATCAGTCATGTTTAAGAGAAATTGAAAGTTTGAACTTTTCTTTAAAAAACTAAAGCTTCACTAAAATAAATTAGTAAGACAAAAATACATATCTGTATCAGTATAATGATATCACATAGTTGTATTCTCGCACAATTTTAGACTATGCATTTTAAAATTTCGATTTGAGACTAATTTAAATGGTTGAATATTAAGGAAAAATATTTTTGTCTACACTTGAGACGATTTTTTTTTATTTCGAGTGGAAACAGTTTTCGAAAAATTCGTCTCAACTAAAGATACAAAGCATTGTTTTATTATTAATTAGTTAATAGATGAAGAATCTAGTTGTCCTCCTTAGTTCTTCTGTTACACAGAGTTGCTAAAGTCATAACCACAATTGTGTTTATTTTTCAAGATCATGACACATCAAATTGGTAGAATCTAAAACCAAAACCAAAAATGAAAGATAAAAATGAAACAGAGTTGTCTTTGCATCAATCAATCGATATAAACAAAAATTCACAAAACTGTGGTTGAATGATCTGATCTTTCAGTAAAATTTTCCTTTCTCTCAACTAATATTAAAGAATAATCTTTCATAACAAAAAAAAATTCAACAATCAACAAGGATAAGGTATGTGTTCGTAATGCTCAATTGTAGGCGTTGTACGAGTAACAGAAGCAGTAGGAGCTCTGACATGACCAACCATTGATACTTGCAGAGCTTCTTCTTCATATGCTCTCCTCTCCATTTCTACCATTCTTGCTTTCTTCTTTACCTTCACAAACATTGCCACCAACAATAACCCTAACAAAAAGGCACCCAAAGCAGATCCCACCGTGCTTCCAACCACCACTTTCCACAGACTAATCTTCCTCTTAACCTCCATTTGTGGCGGCGCTGGCGGCGGGGGCGATTTGATCACTAGACCATAATGACCATGCCTTGTTGCTACACAGACATGAGGCAATACTGGATTTTTCAACGCTACCTTACCGTCATTTTCGAAACAAGCACAATATAATGATCCTGAAAAATTGGACAGATGACTTGAATTTCTGAAATCTATAGTGATTGGTTTTTTCCCGGCATGGATTCCAAGCTCAAAAGGGTTACTAAAATTGACACTGGTTCCGACATTATACGCCAATAAGCCTAAAATAGGTGACACAAGTTTGTAACCTGATAGATCATAGTTTGCATAATATATGGAAGAACAGTTATATCCTAAATTTTGTCTAATTACCATGGCTCTCTCCACACATGGCTGCACTGTGACACCAATTCCCAGGTGGAACTCCTTCAGCTTTGCACCGTATCTTCGCAGACTCCCGCAGCGGAATCTTGCAGTGTCTACATTGATGCCGGAGAAATTTGCCGGTAAATCTACTGTGTGGAGGATACCAGTCCTAAAATTTATGTCATAGGACCTGAATGTGTAGTCTCTGATGAGAAGATCGAGAAGTCGCACGGATTTGATCGCTTGAGCTTCGATTCTGTTTCATGCAAACGAAAGAAGGATCATCAAAGAAAGAGTGAAGAGATCAGAGCCCATATGATCAGAGAATTTTGTTTATTTATTTTCAGGAATATCTGTTGATTGTAACAGGACAGTTTTTTTTTCCTTTTTGGGGTGGATTGAAAGGAAGCAGAATGGTTTCTGAAGGGAGTGTTTGGGAGGATCAGATTGTGTGTATGTAACAGGAGTGAAGTTTTGGAAAGAAAGGAAGCTAAAGGAACACTGTTTTAGGAAGTTTATGATCATGAGAGAGCGTTGTGCTTTTGGTGAATTAGGAAGCAAGAAAATGAAAATGGAAGAGAACTTTCTTTTCTTTGTTATCGTTTATTAAAAAGTACGGTGGTTACCTTCTATAACATTTTAAAGTTACATTTCATATCGAAAAGGCTCTCAATTATAAACTCGTCTAAACCTTCAATTAAGACTGAGACGGCTCTAGAATTCGAGAGTTTAAATCTCCAAATTTTTGTTATAAATTATAATATATAAACATATACATGCATTCATAAAGGAGGACTGGCACAAGGACAATAACATGAAAATGATTTCTGTTTTCCCAGCAACTCTCAATCCAAATCTCCTGTTTGATTTTTCACCTTTAACCACTCAAACATCGAGACATCACAATTTTTTAAGCATAGTAGTAAAGCTCATGATGTCGATTGCCATACTTTTATTTGTCTACTTCTATTAAATTCACTTGCAACCTTAATGCCAAATTACACTTCCATAACATACTTTTATATGTAAACTAGAAAAATCTAAGGATTTTATTTTCTTTCTTTTGTATTGTACAGAAAATTGTGAACAATATTTGGTTTTGGAATAGCTATCAAGTGATATCAATGGAAAACAGTAAGTAATCTTGGTTAAGTAATACTGAGATTGAGTTTAGACGAATTTTATTCCGTATTACCATTCAAGCATAGTATAATTATAAAAGAACTATTTTCTATTAAACAGTTTACTAACTTCATTAATTTAAAATTTACTTCAACGATTAAATTCTTAATCTACTTTAAACAAAATATTACTAAAAAATTAATGGAGAATAAGAAAAAGAAGATTTTTGACAGAAGAAGATTAGGCGGAGGTTGTGTCTTAGAAGGTAAACATGGGAAGAGGGCAAAAGAGGGGGAAGAGATGGTAAGGATTGGGAGAAATGATTTGGAGCGTGGGTTTGATGATGGCACATGGCACCTAAAGGAAATGAAAAAGAAGAATTGGCGTGCTTAGCCAGAGGAATCAAGGCGTAGACGATATATGAATCGGGTCTCAATATCTATTTGTGTTGATGAGATGTCTCCCACTCCAACTACTTTGTGGGTCTCATGCTCACTCCTTATGGCTTTCCAATTCTTTTCTTATTGCTTTCCATTTCTTTTCTTATTTTCTTACTTCTAATGGGCCCTAAATTTCACATGGAATACTTCAATATTTCTTTTGTCATTGGTTCTATTCATTAGTCTTTGCTGTTTTTTTGAAATTTAAGTAGGTTCCATTAAAGAAAAGATTGAAACTATTGAACGTTGCTAGGGTAAACAATTAAATTTATAGTCCCAAAAATACGTCTTCAAACTTGAGAGTCTTCAAGATGTTAACATTAGATTCTTCAAGTTTACGCTCTAAGCACATTAAATCTAAACTCCTTAGTGTTAACTTGGGGTCCTCAGGAAGCACAGAAAGGTAGTACCTCATTTTTCCGAATCGACTTCTCAGGGTTTTCTTGTTGGCTCTGCATGTTAAAACATTTAGAAGGGATGAGGACTTGCTCTTCCTCCATGTCCCTCCAACACTGGGGTTCATTTTTTTTAGAAGTAGCGACATTGAAGTTATTTCATGTCCTAGTTTTTTTTAATCAAAATTCATGTCCTAATTTGGAATTGAAGATTCACTAACATGAGAAATGTCTAGTGCATTACTATATTAAAACTATGGAGGATAAATGACTTGTTACTTATTATAAAGGTTTACTATATCATCTTGACCCACGTCTCATTGTTTTTTTTTTTCCTTATTGGGTCCCAATTCAAACTTTTTAAACCTAGGTTATGTTAGGCTTAAGGGCCTTAACTCAAGTCACATTGATAGCCATTAGCCAATTACTCGTCTTTGAGTTTTTGCCTTCGGAGAGAGGAGTAACAAAGTCCTCTTTGCTAAATTTAAGGACGTTTTTGCAAGTGATTTTGACTGTACGGAGTGTTTTACAATTTTATTAACTTTTTACATTGAATGGATGAGTTGATATTTCCCTTTCATTCTAGTCCGTTTTACATGATATATAAGAGTTAATTTAATCCATAGTACTTGAACTTTGTAAAACATTTCAATGTAACACCTGAACTTTATTTTCTTCAGCCATGCTACGTAAAGTTTTGGTCATTTCAATCACCATACTTAGAAGCATATGACTCAGTAATTATTGTCCACATGACATGCTTTCAGGTGACAACTCAGCTGCTGACGTAGCAGTAGGACTTAAAAAGTAACAGTGCTGGAAAAAAAAAAAGAAGAAACTAAGAGACCAGAAAAAACAGCGTCGTTTCCTTATCTCTTAAGATAGACAAGTTTCCCGAAATCGCATCCATTGCAATAGAGCATCAGCTCCTTCTCTTTGAGGCCACTGCAGACCGCTAATCTCCACGCCATGCCGAGCCGCGCCACCGCCGCTAATCTCCAAAACTATGTAGCTAACTTTAAATCCCTGTTTCTTATAGATATCTGATTTTGGACTCGCCAAATTGATGCCTGAGGGACAGGAGACGTACGTGACTGCTAGGGTTCTTGGCACATTTGACTATTTTGATCCTGAATATACTTCGGTAAGAGTCAACATTCACAATCCTTCGTTTTGAAAAAAAAAATTGCTAAAAGAGTGTGGCTGCACCATTCTGATTATAGATAGCCTTGTGGATGATGAGTCAAACTTCCATAAAAATGTTTGGGTGGTCCTCGGAAAGCGAAACTATCAACCTTAAATTAACTCCTGCCAACCATTTTCTCAATTCAATATATTCTGCCGATGCAAAATAAACAAACAATCCTTTGACACGGAGGATTTGATAATCATTCAGACAAAACAGGAGAATAGCCAGCTGTAACTATTTTCCAACAATTAAAAATTGACACAGAAAATTTTTTCTGAAATGTTATTTAATTTATTTCTCAGTGAGATTCATCTATCTTTCTCCCCTTGATGCAGACAGGAAAACTCACTCTACAGAGTGATGTTTATGCATTTGGTGTGGTTCTTCTTGAGCTTTTAACTGGAAGTAGAGCTGTGGACCTAAACCAGGGGCCAACTGATCAAAACCTTGTATTACAGGTAGGAATTTTTTTTCATATTTCTTAACAGTCATCCCCGATTTCAGGGCATAATAGTAAGGATGAGTATGAATAAAACTAGAAATGAGAGACCCTATGTGTTTCAGGTCAGACATATATTGAATGATCGGAAGAACTTGGCTTGGCGGAGGCGGGGCAGCGTGGCGTGGAGATTAGCGGTCTGCAGTGGTGTCGAAGAGAAGGAGCTGATGCTCTGCTGCAGTGGCACATATTTCGAGAAACTTGTCTATTTTAAGAGACCATAGAAATTACGTCGTTTTCCCTAGTCTCTTAATTTCTTTTTTTTTTTTCAGCACTGTGTTATTTTTCTTAGTCCTATTGCTGCGTCAGCAGCTGAGCTGTTTCCTGAAAGCATACCATGTGGACAATAATTGCTGAGTCATATGAATCTAGGTATGGTGACTGAAATGACAGAAACTTGAGGTACCATGGCTAAAAAAAACAAAGTTTAGACATTATTTTCAAATATTTTACAAAGTTCAGGTAGTAGGGATGAAATTAACTCGATATATAAATAATTTATCGCACGACACCCCATTTTTCATAGCCTTCCAAGCATTCTGCCTTTGAGTGTGTGGCAACAACTTAATTGGGTCTTCGTTCTCTCCTTCTCTTTCTCTTTATTTTCACTTTCTTTACATATCTTTTTCTATTTTGTTTGTTTTTGTCGATGTATTGTTTTATTTATTTTTGTTTATTGATTTGCTTCTTGTTTCTGCTTTTATCAAATGACATGGTATTATAGTTTCAATGGCATGGTTTATTGATGAGCACATTTGCATAAGACACAATGGAAGGTGACATGTTATTACACAAAGGGGCAGTGCTATACTGAGGGACAAGTCATTTGAAGTTGCGTGGCAGTGGTGTGACGCAATAGTATTGACGGTGGTATGAGATATAGTAATTTGAGATGGGGTGGTGATTGGTAAATGGTGATGCACGAGGGGAAGGGGAGGGATGAGAAAGAGAGCTAAGTTGACCATCATCCATCCTTTATTAGGTGTCTAGGGTGATAGGACGATGATGTGTTCTTTTTACGAAGACTAAGGGGTGAGATTGAGATCAAGAAAGAGAGAGGGGAACTGGCAAAGTGGAAGGACAGATGAAGTGTGATTGGTAATTAAGAACTAACTAGAATGAGATCGATTTAAGAGATCAGACAGGTAGGAGAAAGGAGGCGTGGGTTTAATTTGAATTGGGCTTGGTTTAGACCTATATATATTAATAATTAGTTTGTTTTATTTGGTCTGTTTGGATATCTTGGTTTTCAAATAATGAAGACTGAAATAACTGAAAATGTTATAAACATATAACCAAATCAATGGAATTGACTTCTAAAAATTCAACCGACCAAATTAGCTTCGACTCGGTTCAAAAATTTGATTGGTTTGGTTTATACTGCATTAGACAACTTACATCGTCCAATCCCTCTGCCCGGCCTATCACCGGATCTAGAGCAAACGAAAAAGACATAAATTTATAATACTAGAGAACTCGCATCATCCAATCTTTTGGGTGGCCTTCTCCTTATTTTCATAGCTCTTGGATGGTATGAGAGGGTGAGAAATACTAATAGAGAAGGGACCAAAAAAGTGAATGGATGGTTGTGGGAGAATCTAAGATTGAGAGATGAAGATATAGGGAGGTATATTTTAAGGTTTGATGAGAACCGTGTTTCTTTCAACAATATATAATGGGAGTTAGTGATTTCCGTACAAGGTGGTCTTTGTCATTTTGCATTATCCATTAACGACAACTATAGTTGTCAACTTAAAGGGATGAAATCACACATTCTCCAAGAAAGAGGGATGAAACCAATCATTTGATTAAACTACAGTGACTAAATAAGTAATTCACCCTATAAAATATACAGTTTTTCGTTCCCATTTGATTTGCTAAAGCAATTTGGTTCCTTCGTTAATTATCTTATTGGCGGAACTATTAGTAGGACTTTTTACTTAATATAAATTCTTCTCACGTTTTCACCTTACAATGAAATTAGCTTAGATTTCCAAAAAATACGGATTTAAACAACCAAATTAAGTCTAATCCAAGTAAATTTCATTAAGAGGCGAAGAAATTTCGTCTCCGTCTTTCTTTCATTATGGCAGAGGGATTCTCATATCTGCCAAAAATCATACAAAAAAATATTGATACAAAAACTGGTAATTAAAAAAAAAGACACATGTTGAAGTAAAACATGAAGAAGAAGAAAATGACAGAAGCTTCTTGGAATAAGTATTATACGAACTTCATCAACGGAAATTCACAATAGACTTGTAAGTCATGCCTACATTCCAATTAGAAGGAGCAACATTCATTGCCAAAATAGTCTGTTTAGTGGTGTATGAAGTGATCTTGAAAGACAAAGCTTGGCCTTTAAGGCTAGCAAATGCTCGGTATGAAGCTCCCCAGTTGTGGCTCATACTAATCCATCCTGTCTTGCTTCCCTTCACCCACAATGTCCCCTCCACCTCCCACATTCATTACATACACCAATAACCAGTACCCATTTCCTTGGAATTGGAACCTTAGTCCTCCTGTTGTTGCACATGGTACTCTATTTGTGAAAAAACAAACAGGGTTCATTAGACTTGATTAATCATAGTTATTTCGAGTTTCAAACAACTCAATCTATTTAATTAATTTGTGCAACAAAAGTAGTTATATTCTACTACTAACGTTAAATTAGGGATAACAATTTATGTTCACGTTTCATAATCATGTCATATTATCTATATGTCTCACATGAGCACACATGACATAACTCAAATAAGAATAGAAATTATATCAAGCATGTCATGTCCGTCCATTCTGATCAATTCTCTGTAGCATTCTGACCAAATTCTGACAAGGTATTTGGATGGAATGTCATTCGGCTTCGAATGATCTCAGTTAGGTCCCAATTTGAACCTCGAATGGTTGAAGAGATGTTTGGGTGTTTGAAAGATGCTTGAGAATGTTTAAGGGTGTTATCCATAAAAGTTTGGATGTCGTTAAGTCCCGGGAGTGAAGGGATTTATGATTGGACGTTAAGAACATGTTTGGAAGCGTGAAATGTCGATTATGTGGCTAGAGTACTGAATAACGCAAGCTGTCGGGACAAACAAGACGTACGTTATCTGGACAAGGAGCATAATGTACGTTGGGTAGCCACGACGTACGCTATCTAGGGTGCAAGGATGATCAACGTACGTTGGCATGAACGACGTACGTTGTATTGTGTTTGTTCCAAATCCGTGGCTACTGGATGCATCACAACATACGTTGATGGTATATGACTTACGTTGTGGACGACCATAATGTACGTTGAGAATGAGAATGACGTACGTTGTTTTGTTGTTTCGCTGAAACGGTGCGTTTTGATCAACTCATCCATAAAACCCTCAAACCTCGACCCATTCGTCATTTTCTCTCATTTCTCACCCAAATCTCTCTCAATCCGGTCCAAATCTCTCTCTCCTTGGTCACCCATTGTTCCTTAACATCATCCGAGGTAAGATAAACATCCTTTCTTCATTTCTAACTCATTTTCATGCATTGATTCGTGAAAATGTCATTTGGTAGAATTTGAAATGAGTTTCAATTTTTGGATTATTCTTGATGAATGGATGTTAGATGATGCTAGATCATGTTAGATAGGACTTAGATGGACACGATTCAATCTTTAAATCGAATGATTTGATGAGTTTTTGGTGGACCTAGGGTTAGGTTCGGGTTTGATAATTTTTAGGACAATTTAGAGTTTATTTGTGGAATCTGAGGTTGGATTAATGTTCAGATGATCGATTAGAGTCAGGATATATGATTGGTTTCGATATTTTTCGGTCGAATCAAGATTTCAATAGTTTTGGGAATAAGCTTATGGTTTTAGTTAGTTTTGTAAATTTCTGGAAAGTTAACTCTAGATTTGTAATTTTGGAGATTTTTGAACTAGATCTGTAATTTTTTGGAAAGTGGGGATATAGATTGTAATTTTTGGAAATTGGAAGAATAGATTTGTAATTTTGGAAAAGTTGAGGATAAGAGTTGTTTCGCGATTTCTGGAAGTTTGGAGAGGAATTTGAGGATTTTGATTTATGGATGCCTAGTTAGTAATCCCGGCATTCTTCGAGGACTGTTGAAAATTTTCAAGTCTTGGGGACTAAAACGTAATTTTACACTGGTCGGTGACCAAACTGTAATTTTATGTAGATTCTGTATTTTTGGTAGAGGGTGATGGATTCACTCTCTCGAGAGATTTTCAGTGACTTAAAGAGTCCGAGTCTGCATTGCATTGCATTCATATTCAGTAAGACCACAGTACCATATTTGACTCTGTTGCCTTTGTCTTTGCTCTCAGTTCTGTTCAGCTCTCGATGCGAGCAACACTTCACCGGTGGACCGCTACTAGATTATTAGCTCGGTGTTCAGGTGAGTGAATGATAGTTTCAGATACATAGACTGTGTCTTCAAACCTAGTATGTT
>CAODLS010428838.1:0-13789 GCA_948243855.1 Flueggea neowawraea | reverse complement strand
ATCTAACGTACATGACATGAACACACGTACGTGACTTTAGACACACGTACGTGGATCATCCTCAAGTCAAATTCTGCAGTTTGTTCATCATCAAAACTTAGAGAAATTTCAATGTTGACCACCATTGGTCCAACAGTATCTCGTGAAAGACACCTTAAAGTACTCGAATATTCAGGTCAAATGACTTGGATAAGGAATACTCTCCTTTCTTTGCTTGTCTAAGAAATCGAATGTGGGCTTATTGAAGCTTCTCACTTTTTCATCATCACATTCAGCACTAGTATGGAAAAATCTAAAGTTCTTCCCATCATTAGCAAATACATGGTGATTTCACCTTGGAAGGACAAAATGTTTTTAGTGTCAGATCTTGGGTTTATTGTCTTTGCAAGAGCGAGATGCACCATTCTCCATTGCACTCCTAGATCATTTTGATCTAGCAATTCTGCAGCTACTTCAACCACACGACATTTTCTCAAAAAGATGTTTCTAATTTTGTCCTTATCAACAAGCACTTCATTGCCTTCTTCATCAATGAATTCTTTCTTATGTTCCTTTGGTTTCTTTGGCATACATCCGTTCATTGGCAATTTGAATAACTTATGCAGCAATTTATCAGTGATCTTTATCTCCTTGCCATTCACTAAGCTTTTAAAACCCATATCATACTCAATGCTAGGTTCATCATCAACATCCTTAAAGATACTAGCATTTGCATAAAATTCACATAGCAACTCAGGATAAAAGTTTCTACTTTCTTCACAGAAATGTCTAATCCTATAATTCTCAAAATCAGAAATTAAGTCAAGTCCTCCTTTTTTTAGACTTCTAAAATCAAAAACCCTAGCATCAGAGAATTTAGCCAATTCAAGGGTTTTGTATCTCCTCTTAGCAGCATCATTAACAAATCTAGAGGACTCGGCTTCTACATCCTTATCACGAGTTCTAGCCCTTTTTGTTGGAGTTGAAGTTTTCTTACCTGAGGCCTCTGATTTTTGTCCCTTTTGAGATTGAGGACGTTTGATTCCTTTAACAGATTTTCCTTTCTTAGTAGCAGGGATCTCATTCTCCTTCTTTTTCCATTTCTCCGTTGGTTTCTTCATCTGAGACGCGAGTTGAGAGGCGAAGAGGAGCAACGATAGTTCTGGGTTAATGAGTGTTAGGGTTTTGAGAGAAAATAGAGGATTGAATTGAATGAAGCAAACTGAGTGTTTTGGGGCTTTGATTGATGAGGGACAAGTCTGAAATGATTGAAAGAAGGTGTTTCTCTATCGGGTAAGTAATGAAATTTGAGGCGGTTCAATTTTTTGTTAAAGTGAAAAAGTTAGGTGGGATTTCAAATTTCAGTAATCTATAATCCATAACGTGCATTCATGATTCATAGTGCGTGTTAACAATGATAGTCAATGACTACTCATACACATTAATCATCATTAGCGTGAGTTGGATAAACAGAGTAAGTCGAATAGTAGGTAGGGTAGGCACCTCAACACAGATTATAACCTCAACAACGCGCTCAAAAGAGAACCTTCAGTTGACAACGCACTTTAATACCTTTCAACATCGTTGAACAATCACCAAGAGCGTGTGTTATATGTCCTTTAACACGTCTCACTCGATTTCACCCTTCATATAGAGTTTCACCATTAATACTCCACATGCGCTAATAACTGATAGCGCACCTTGATCAAGATCATTGCAACCCCAGTCACTGAATCAACCTGATAACGTGCATTCTTATATTAGCAATGCGCGTTACGTGTTTCTCTGTTGCTATTTCGATGAACTTCACAATTAACTCACCACCTTAATCTTCAATAACGCACCGTAATGCCAGAAATATATATACCAGTCTGAACTGCATCTCTGATAATGTGCGCTAATTCTCATTGATGCACTTTAATGCCTCTAAACTTGAAGCTTTTCTCATTTTCGATCCATGTACTTGACTTTAATTGCATATAGATCACTTTGATATGAATGTGAACTCATAATTGAATGAATATGAACATATATTATGCACAACAACCAATCAATCAAATTATTCAAACAAATGCACATGTTAAAAAGAATGCATATTTAAGAAAATGAATTTTGATAAATGGATGCTCCCCCTATGATAGATGCTAAATTAATGTATGCAATCAACTCATATATGCAAGAACAAAATAAACAACATATTAATAGCAAAATGCATATAGAAAAAAAAATATGAAATGAGTTTGAGATCAAGGAAAGGGTACCATATTTTTTATTCTTTCTTTGGCTTTGATTGCAGTCAAGCACACTCCTCCAATTTCATCATCACTGCTGGAGCTTGAATTATCATCAAGGAATATTCTTTTTCTCCTTTTGCTATGTTTCTTCAAAAATGGACAGTCCAATCTAGCATGATCTGGTTCATTACATTCATAGCAAGTAAACTTTCTTTTCTTCTTGTTTGCCTCCTTTGCACCTCTTTCTTTACTGAGAAACTCGCAAAATCTCTTTGTGAGATATCTACATTCTCAAACTTATCCTCTTCATCATCATCATCATCACTTGAACTTGAGCTTTCAATGTACTTTAAGGCTTTCAATGCAATGCCCAAATCTGACCTTCTTTTCTCTTGCCTTCCTTTTCTTCATATTCTTTCTACCCATTTCATGAGTAAGTAAAGGACCAATTAACTCCTCCAAAAGCAAAAAATTTAGATCTTTGGCTTCCAAAATTGCATCTTTCTTGGAAGCCCACGTTTTTGGTAGGGACCTTAGAATCTTCCTCACAATCTCAGAATTTATGTATAATTGTCCAAGAGCATCGAGGCCATTGACGATGTCATTAGACTGATCAAATATCTCTTGGATGGATTCATCTTCTTCCATCTTAAACAACTCATATTTGTGAAAAAGAAGAGACATTTTGTTCTCATTGACTTGGCTTGTTCCTTCATAACCAACCTCCAAAGTTTGCAAAATTTCTTGAGCATAAGAGCATTGTTGAACATTGTTGAACTGATTGCTTAATGAACAGTAGAGAATATGCATAGTTTTGTGGTTGTAAGATGTAAGCCTTTTTGTCATTGTTATTCCACTCATCTTTTGGTTTCTTCAAAATTCTTCCATCTACTAGCTTGGTTGGCACAAATGGACCTTCCTCAATAACATCCCATATCTCCACACTTTTTGATTGTAGGAACACTCTCATTCTTGTTTTCCAATAGATGTAATCACTGCCATCAAAGAAAAGAGCATGATTAATAGCTAAACCTTCATACCTTGCAATGTTATGAATGGATGTCATTTTGAGATCTTTAACTCTTTGGATGTTAAGCCAAAAATAAATATCAAGAGCACAAACTCTAATACCAATTGTAAATCGCAGTAGGAGAAATAGAATGGGAATCCAAGAGGGGGTGAATTGGATTTTTAGCAAATTAAAAAAACTTTGTTGAAAATCTTTTGCAAATTAGAACAAAGAACAAAGTTTTCTTTCAAACTTAAATCAAAGAGTAAATGCAGAAGCTCTAAATATCCAATTCACACTCAACAGTAATGTAAATCAAATTCAAGTGCAAGACAAAATAAATAAGAAAGTAAGGGAGAGAGAAATCAAAGCCCAATATTTATAGTGGTTCGGTCTTTTGACCTCCATCCACTCATCTAGCATCAACTAGAGAATTTTAATCCACTATCAACCTCACTTGCAGATAGAGGCAAAAACCTTTACACCTTGTTTTTACAGGATTAACAAGAAAACCTTTACACCTTATTTTTGCGGGCTTAACAAGAAAATCGTTTTCCTAGTTTTTGAGGGATCAACTAAAAAACCTGAACCACTAGTTTTTGCGGGCTCAACTAGCAAACATGACCACTTGTTTTTGCGGGATCAACTAGCCAAACCCAACTCTAGTTTTCTAATGCTCACTAGCTACCACTATTGTTTTTCTATGGCTAAACAAGGAAACCTATCTACCCCAAGTAAAAACCTTGCTTGTCATAAATTTAACCCAAGTATATAGTAGATTAAAGCTCTCTCAAACCCAACAATAAGATAGCAAATAAATAGCTCAAATGGGTTAGAAAGGTAGAAGCGAGAGATAGATTGAATAGCAAGTCTTAGCAAAGGTATTTCGTGTCTCTAACCTCTTCCTGAAGCTCTGGGACGTCTATTTATAGCTACTCTTGAAGATATAGTCGTTGGAGCCTTGAAGTAGCCATTGTGAGAGAATGAAACATTTTGTTTTAAATGAAGTAACCTTGTATAGCATGCGTTCTTCATGATTAGCGCATGTTCTTGATATGCTTGTTGATGATCAAGGTGCGTTGATACTCATTAGCGTGCCTTAATGAGATTGCAATGCCTACTGCTTGAAGAACATCCTTCATTAACGTGGCTTGCATAACATACAACGTGCTTTAATAACTTCTTCAGCGTTCCTTAAGAAAACATCAGCATGGGTTGATCAAATCTTTAACATTCCTCAACGTACCTTAGTGATCAACAACGCACTCTAAATATCTCAAAGATCATTCCTTTTAATTCTAACACATCTCGTACAAAAGAGAATATTCAAATTTGAATTTCCGAGGAGCGTATATCAGATTTGTCATCTTCTGAAGAACTCTTCGTCAACGCGTGTTCTTGTTTTATAACATGTGTTATGCCATCAATATTAAAAATGTCTCCTTTACTTATCAGCGGGCGTTCTTCAACTCAATAGCGTTCTTCCAACGTTAAAGACCAAGTTGTATTCGAGACATCTCAAATCAAATCTTCGATAACGTGCCTTAGTGATTATTAGCGTGCTCTAGTAGTTTCCCAGAAACTCTACAAAAGCAAATCCGTGCTTTCTTGATTCATCAGCATTTCCAACAACTAATATATTAACTTCCAGAAGTATAGCAATCTCATTAGCATGCATTCTAGGATCAATAGCGGGCATTAATGCCATTTTGGATTTGAACCAGTGTGAACTGAATTGACATTAGTGCGTGTTGGAGTTGATCAACATTCCTTGTTCAACCTTTGAAGTCTTATAAGCGTGTGTTAGTGTTCATTAACGTGCGTTGCTTAACTTTTCAGTTGTTTTGTCATCATCAAAACTTAGGCGGATTTTTCATGTTATCCATAACATAACCCAACAATATCAACATATATATATATAAGACAAGTCGAAATACGGTATTGTAGTTGTACTCAAATGCTATGCAATGCAAATGCAAACTCAGACCCTCAAAAGATTCCAAAAATATATATATTGAATGATATTCTATCATTCAAATTTCAAAATTTACGTAAAATTACAGTTTAGTCCCCGGTCAATGTAAAATTACTTTTAGTCCCGAGACTTGGAAAATTATAACTTAGTCCCTAAAATATTTAAGATTTATTATTTGGTCCTCAAAGTACTTAAAATTTATTTTTAAATCCTCAACTTTGCTAAAATTACAAATTTGGTCTAAACTTTCTTAAATTACAAATTTAGCTAACTTTCCTAAAATTACAAATATGGATTTATACTTTTCAAAATTACAAATTTGATCCAACTTGTAAAATATCCAGTTTAGTTCCTACAATAAATTACAGAATTTGCACAATTTCGGTTTTGGTCCTTTTCATTTACAGCCAAACCAAACCTCATCATTTTTCCCCCACACACCCAGAAATTCATGAAATCATCTTCCAATATTTCCAGAAATTCAAAACAATCAAAAACAGTCCCAAAGTTTACTCATTTCATCAAAAATATAACATCTATCAAACACCATCCATTCATATGTTTCCTTCCCATTAGTTCATCAAAATCTAACCAAGAGGAACTCAAAAACACGTCCAGAATTCAAGCCAAACGAAATCCACAACCATGAAACAAAACCATATGAAACAGGAGCTAAATATTAAAAATGAAGGCATACATGAATTGAGGAGAGAAGGTGTTTTATACCTTGATTCAATGACGAAAACGAATGAGATGGAGAGAAATGTGAAGAGAGATCTGAAGAGGAGATGCAGGAGTGTTGAACTTAAGCAAAAAATAAGGAAAACAAATAAGTATTGGCGGTGGAAAAATCTTGCTAATCTGAGAAAAATCAGAGTTGGTGAGAGGGATGGGCTGTGTTGACTTATGAGTCACAAGCTGAAACGGTAGCGTTTTGGAGGAAATTCAGCACAGCCAACCCCGAACAACATGCGAAGCTGCTGGACGACACCTCCCCCCGGTCAAAACGACGTGTCGTTCGCTTCGAGGAAAAGGAAGCCAACACGCAGGCGACAATCGAAACAAGTGGACAACAACCTTCCCCCCGCCCAAACGACAAGTCACTTGACCAACTGCTCCAAACAACAGGTCATCCATCCTCCCTTAATTTCGATTTTAATTTTGATTTATAACCAATTTCCACCTAATTAATCACTCTAATCACTTCAAAAATTTTATTAATTACCCGATTAATATTTAAAATATAATTTTTAATTTTCCAATATTAAAATTATTTTCTAAATTAATTAAAAATTAATCAAAAATTACCAGGTATCACATACTCATTGAAAATTAATTAATAATTTTAGTTGATTTATTAATTATAAATTATAAATTTCTATAATCTTGAAAAGAAAATATTGCATCTCGATAAAAAAAATATATTGCAGGAGCTCGTATAACCTTCGGGTATCCACAAATCTCACTATATTCCCTACAACCTATGGAGCCAACTCAGCAAACTTAACGCTACAAAATCGTTCTGTCTGCCATGTAGGCTGGACAGG
This sequence comes from Flueggea neowawraea, assembly GCA_948243855.1. Lineage (NCBI taxonomy): Eukaryota > Viridiplantae > Streptophyta > Magnoliopsida > Malpighiales > Phyllanthaceae > Flueggea > Flueggea neowawraea. Next base: position 7,045 of record CAODLS010428838.1, on the reverse strand, counting down.
CTAATAGAAGAGCAAAAGTGGGCTTATTTTGTAACGTTAATGGCAGGATTGAGACGAAAAAACCATAGGGACATTTTTTACTTCTGCTGACAGGGGTAAATCACTACAAGAAAAAGACGAAATTGCGACTAAATCAATTTGTCGCGAAAACTGGAATTTTGTCATAAAAGTGATGTTGCGACCAATATTTGGTTGCACATTTTTGTCACAAAAAAACTCATTGCAATTTTTTTGCAACAAATTTCGTCTCAACATTTGCGACCGGTCATATTTTGTCGCAAATTAGGGACAAGTTAACCAACAATATTGCAACGAATTTGTCGCAAAAGTTGAGACGAATTCGTAGCAAAAGTTTCCGTCCAATTCGTCCCAACATTTTGAGACGTATTCATCGCTAATTTTACATCCATTTCGTCGCAACTGTACTTTTCCAACAAATTCGTCACTACATTTAATCTAATTTTCCAATGAAAATAATTAAGTAAATTTCAATAATTGGGTAAAAATTAAGAAATATAAAATTAAGAACAATATCTATATATATATAATAACAAAATAAAAGAATTAACATATTGTTTAACAATTACGCATTGCCTATTTTCTTTATCAAATATACAAGTTTAACAATTAGAGCATGACATTACATTAAAAAGAAAAATATTACATGTGAGAGTTGAGAGCGACATATGGTGAAGACTTATGTACACCTATGAATACCTCTAAACACTATGAACACCTTTGAATAACTATGAACACTCCTATGAATACCTTTGTGAACCTATGAATACCTTCTTTGTATACTTGTGAACAACTATGAACACTTTTGTACACCTATGAACATATTTGTACACCTATGAATACCTATGTACACCTTAGAACACATTTGTATACCTATGAGTACCTTTGTACATTTATTAGACAAACATTTATGCAATGTTGCGACAAAATTGGGTCGCAATTATTGCATCCATTTCATCGCAAAATATTTTGGGACGAAATTTGGTCACAATTATTGCATCCATTTCGTCGCAAAATATTTTAGAGCAACATGCTTTTATCCATTATAGAATATCTGATTATTATTAGAGCAACATATTTAGCATATTTTCTTATTACGTGATATATTTTTTAAATAGCTGATAAATTGTTTCATTTACTGATATGATATTATGATCAAGATATAACGAGTATATATATGTGATATATGTGATTTAATAGATTAGCATTCAAAGTAATATAATTTGTACATTCCGATTAGAAAAAATGTAATATACCTTGCATATTCAATTATGTATTGAATTTTAATATTTTTTTCTATTATATATTAAATTAATATTCAAATAATATTAATTTTACAACTATGCATATCATCCTTTGTTTTTTCGGTTTGGTCGGGTTGAATGATACACACATAATAATAGTAAAATATAAGCTTATTAGTCATACTTAATCAAGGTTATTTTTCAATTTGAAAATAATAATGCAGTATATATTGTATATAACTATTATTATTATTTGATGAATTAATATCTTATGTTGATCTTTTTTTTTTTCAACAATGGAGATATTTAATGAAGTCAAGAAATCATGTCGCCGGCAAATTAAGGCAGCAAGTTATGTGGGATGTAATCTCAAAAGATTTGCGACAAACAATCAATTTTGTCACAATTTTGTGACGAAAAATCACTTGGTCACTATTTTGTGACAAAAACTCATTTTGTCGCAACTTTTTTGCGATGAACAATAATTTTGTCGCAATGTTGCGACAACCAGTTGTTTTGTTGCTATTTTTTTGCAATGAAACATAATTTTGTCACAATTTCGCGACAAATAGTTGTTTGTTGCAACTGTTTGCAACGAATGGTCATTTTGTTGGAACTTTTTGCAACGAACGATCATTTTGTCGCATTTTTGTGCGACAAATGTCTTTTGTCGCAAAACTGTCGCCAACAGTTGGGGGAGGCTTGCCGCCAATGTTTGCGACAAAATTGTTTTTGTCACAAAAATTTTGCGACGAAATTGGTAGTACAATAGTTAACTCAGTTTTTTGCAACAAATTGGTGCAAAAATGCGACAAAAATATTTCGATGCAATTGTTTTGTGGCAATTCTGGCCTTTTCTTGTAGTGAATTTGCACCTTATCCCAAGGAAGGAACTTTGAATATCTTCTACTTTCTCCTTCCTTGAAACCTTTAAAGAACATTATTTTGGTGAAAGAATAATTTTACGTTGGAACAATGAATGGGGCATGGAAAAAAAAGATCGGGGGATGTTAAAGATTATGCAGATCGGTGTATCTGATCATGTTCGTGTCGATATCTGAGACTTCGAGTTCAGGTGATTGGTGTGGTATTTGGAAATATGTCACCCTAAAACTTATATGCATTTTCATTAAATAAATATAATGAATGAATTAAAAGAGTCAGTATGTTTAAAAGAGTAAATAGAATTAAATCTTTAGTACAATTTGACTATTTAAATGATTTCTAATTTTAGCGAAATGATCTCATAGGTAAGAATCGAAACAAATGTGTTCTAGGCAAGTAATATGTTGATCTTATATATAACTTACAGAAAATTGAAGTGAGGGTTTGTGTGGGTTGAATTAGGTCTTCCGGTTCGGTTTATTCTGCGCGCTTCAGCATGACCTGAGTTGATCAAGAGAAAATCTATGGCCTTATACGACTTTTTAATTCTCCAAAGATTTTCATTACCAGTTGAGCTATCTTTATTCAGATCGACAATTTAATATGATAATTTTAGAATTTTTTTAAATCACGATTTTAGTACCATTAAACTATAAATTTATTGACATAACAAGTAATCAATTGTGGTGCATTTAACTTAATTTAATTAATCGAAACTTTATTCTTCATCAATCGATCACAAAATTTGGAGATTATGCTTATTGAGAGTTTACTTTCTTCTCCCTTACTTATGACAGCTAATTACTTGTCTGAATCCAAGGGAAAAAAAAAATTAAAAAAAACCTGCTAAGATTGCAATGCTTATGAATCTTGCGTAAAACTTCAATTCATGTGGTAGAGGAAATTGATATGAGTATAGTCTGCCACTGAGACTTGGGAGATGATACATGCTTGGATTAATACAAGCACATGTACAAAACAGTAACTCCATTCTTTTCTTCGACTCCAATGATATATCCATCAACCAAATCTTCTTCTTCCAGACCTTCTGGAAACAGTTAACCTCAGCCGGATTGTTATGTTTCCGAGCTGTACCTGTAAAGATAATGTTCATGTACGCCAAAAACACTCTCAATCCGTCGGCCTCACTCTCTCATTTCTCACTCAAAAACACTCTCAATCCATCTAGAAATCATTTTTGTTGGTTCCCTATCATTCCTAATCATTTCTGAGGTAAGATTACTCCTAATCAAAATCCTCAAGGGTCCGGATTTTCTTATGATTTTGAGTTAATAGATGCTAGAGAATGTTAGGATAGGTTAGAGGGGACTTGAATGAACATGATTCAAGCCTTGAATCTAGAGATTTGATGAGTTCTTGGTAGAACTAGGGTTAGATTCGGATTTAAACGAAATGTGGGAAATTTGGAGTTGTTTTGATGGATTTGATCATAGATTTGTGTTCAGAAGGCTGATTAGAGATAATGTGGGTGTTTGAAAATGATTTTTATTGGTGATGAGTTTTGAAAATCTGGAAAGGTGACTTACTCTTGCTTACTCGAGTAAGCCTTCGGTTTACTCCAGTAAGCTGTGGTTCTGAGGGACCAAAAGTGTAATTTTTTATATTTTGTAGTTTCTCATAGTTAAGGGACTAATTTGAGGATTCTAACTACTTGAAAAACTAATTAGTTATTCCAGAATACTTTAAGGACTATTTTAAAATTTGCCAAGTCTTGATGACTAAAATGTAATTTTACTTTGGTCAGGGATCAAACTGTAATTTTACATAGATTTCGAATTTTAGGATAAGAATTATAGAATCTCATTCGAAATAGATTTTTGGGGATCTTTTGAGGGTCCGAGTTTGCATTTGCATTGCATAGCATTTGGTACCGCCACAGTACTGCATTTTAATTAATTTTTGATATATCTGTTACGATATCTATTTGTCTGTTCAACTTCTTGTTCCTGCCAGTACAATCAACCACCTAGTGGAGGTTGACAAGGTCGTCAGCTTTGGACACCAGATGATTGGATGACAGCTTCAAATACAAAGGTGTGATTAATTAAGGATTGACTTAATTACTAAATTGATTATGTGATTTAATAATCAATACTCTATTTTTGGATATGATATAAATATAATATATATATATATATAGATATATACTTTCTGTTTTTTATTCTGATTTGCTTGTATCTGTTTTTATACTATATTAGTATGATTTTATTTTCTGATATGGGGCACATATGCTACGAGTCAAAGTAGCATTTGATATACCAATGTTTTGTAAAGGATTAGCTACCAGTGATGATGGTAGTAGCCATGTGTTCTGATCCAACACATAATTTCACTTAGATTAGTGGCGGCGTCCACATCACCACTGTCATATGTGCTACATGCACACCTTTGCTCTGGCCCCATATTTCTGATATTATGTTCTGAAGCTGAAATGATTTATTTTTCAATATACTTGCGTGCATGCTAGTTGTTTTGTTTGCAAACGATTTCGAAATGGATTTCGAAAAAACTATTACCTATATATCATGTATACATATGTATATATTTATCTATACCTGTTTGTGGTATTTTCGAACTGTTTTCAAAACAGTTTTGTGAGGCACGTATGAGGTATTCTGGAGTGTCATTTCTCACTGGGTTCTTACCCCCTTTTTGTTTCTCTGTCTATGTTTGATCCTTATCTCACAGGCATACATATTTTTGCTTCGGCAACTACACCTCATATTGGTTTCTAATGAGGCTTCCTTTGGAAAGTGATGCCCTTTTGTTTCGAGCTCTTTAGTTTTGATATTAGAGCTTTGCACTGGGATGCTGTTAAGTTACTGATTTGTCGTTTTGTAGTTTGTTATGCCTTTACCTGGTTTTACTTATTGGTACATTTTGGATACATTATATATATGATATATTTAATTTTATTACTTATGTTTTAAACAACAAATGCTTTATCAAATATTTTAATAATAAAGTATGTTAGGTAGTATGTTTCTATTCTCTGAAACTTGTGCGAGATGGGTCAAACTCCCTTAGACGGTTTATCGCGTACTCCAGTTATGGTTTAAAAATGGGTCGTGACACCAGATGATGGTGTCTTGGTAAGGATCCAATAGATTTTCAACAAAGAGTTGAGAAGAGGGAAGCTTAGCCGATGTGCTAGACTTAAGCTGAATACACTTGGTCAAGCCTGCGTTGGATATGTCTAAGACACGTTGTCACGATCCGTTTTCGGACCATGACGGCGTACAAGGAGAATCGTCTGAGATCCCGACCCATCTCGCACAAGCATCGGAGAACAAAACTAAGACTAATTCATTGCAACCAATACCAAAACCATTTGACATTTTTTTATACAATAAATAGAAATCCAAAATCTCACTTATCAAATTTATTATTTTCCAACATAAATTATATAACATTACTCAGCCTAACAGGGGACTAGTATCAAAATCCAAAATCAAAATCATACGTGAACTCTGTCACTAAATCATACTTGGACTCTACCACTAGAACATATGTGGACTATGTCACTGAGTCATACGTGGGCTCCGCCATAAGAACATATGTGGACTCTGCCACTAATCAAAATCACATCATATGTCAAGCCGAGACACATGGCTACCGACTTCCCTGGTAGCTGGGCATTCACAGCATTGGTATACCAAATATTACGTTTACCCTCGTAACAAAGGTGTCCCGAGTCAGGATAATTAAACCTTAATTAGTATGAAAAAATGTAAATCCAAAATCAAATAGATAGTAGTGGATGCACCACTGACATATCATGAAATAACTGATTTCAGAAATCAAAGAACATAATGAAATAAACAACCTTTATTTCAAAGAAAAACAAATTCAGCAAAATGTTTTATTTCGAAACATAATAACTATTCAAAATTTCAAATAATATCCAACCAGGATTTCATAGCAAAGGTTTTCACGTAATTCAGATTTTAAGATTTCCTATCCTTTATTTATTCCAAATTACTTACAAAGGTTCAAACACATTAAAAACAATATAGATTTAGAAAACACATCCTATGCATATGAAGATGTCATTCCACTCACCTAGATATTCAATATGAATGGCTCATTCACGCATCACCGGTGGCTAGCTAATCTCGTTGACTGAAATACGGAGCTGAAACAATTATCAATACAAAATCAAAGACATGATGTTGGTACTATGGCGATTCCAAAATGAGCAATAATGCAAATGAAGACACAGACCATCAAAAACCTATTTAGGTCGAAGACCTAACATTGTAACCTTGAAAATTAAAATCTACTTAAAATTATCATTTAGTCCCTAAGACTTGACAAATTACAGATTAGTCCCCAAAATACTCCCAATTTATAAATTAACCCCTAAAATCCAAAATCATTACCAAGTCCTCATATATCTCGAACTATACCATTTACTCTCCAAGTTATTCAAAGTTAAAACTTTAGTCACTAGAATGCAAAATATCATTTTGGTCCTCCAATGGTAAATTACTCAATAGTCCCTACATCTATTCCGCTCGAAATCTGACATTTCCAACCATGCAAATCAACTCAAAAAAACCTCCTAAACATGAATTTAACATCCATTTCAACTCAAAACAACCTCCTAAACATGTAGCCCTTGTTTTAATTCTTTCTTTACTTGAGGACAAGCAAAATCCTAAGTGTTGGGTAATTTGATGAACGCTCAATTATACATATTTGTATTATCGAATTCCTATCATTTTGGTTATAATTGAGTTGTTTTCATAGGTTCTGGTATTTTATTGGTTCATATTTTATTTTTCAGGTCATGTGATGGTGTTTTGATATAATTGAATAAAAGCAAGCCAAACAGAGATTAAACGACAACTTTCAAGGCTTTCAACACAAGACAC
>CAODLS010428793.1:0-17611 GCA_948243855.1 Flueggea neowawraea | reverse complement strand
GATGTGAAATATAAATAAGATGACATGGCTGGCTTAATCATGGTAGGACGTGACTATGTCTCAAGTCCAAATTAGTGTTTTATTATTTTTGTCATCTTATTTTAGTCCCTCAGTTATTCCAAATAAACCCACCTATAAATTATATTTTAGTCTCTAACTATAATTATAATGTTATACTCTTATTAGACACTTGTCGTGACTATGCGATTGTATCTAAGAAATATTTTGTAACTTACTTCTTGAATATTTTTCTACCTCAAACTTTAATTCATAAATAATAGACATTAAATTATGAAAATGCACATGCGATGCTTCGACGAATACCTATATGCTATGTATGGGTATTTTAGAGTTGGGAGTGTCACATGGTGCTTTGTATTTTTGTCAGCTTATCATGCATTACGAATTAAGTGACTCAAATTTTGAGCATTGTCCACCTAGGGATGAGTGCAATAAAATGGAAAAGATTGGCAATTTTTTCTCTCTCTTTTATGATATCAATTGTTTTTTCTTAGGCAGAAAATTTCCTACTACAAATTTGTATTTTCCTTTGGTGGTTAGTACTCATTTGATGTTGAAAGAAAAGGAAAAGAGTGGTGATGAGTTCATGAGTTCAGTAGACTTCAAAAGATACTAGTTATAGCAGTGATATTGGATCCTAGGCACAAGTTTAATTTTGGGGAATGGTCTTTGAAGAGAATATATGATCATCAAAAGGATGTCACTGAAGGACCAAATTTGAGAAAAGATATTTTTTCTCTTTACAATAATTATGTGAATGCATCTTATCCTATTACCCACTTCAATTAAAGTTCGTCAATCATGGTGCATCAGAAAGTTACTTAACTGGAGTTGAAGGAAGATATATTGCAGGCATGTCACTTTGTTTTTTTTTTCTTGCTATATTTTATTTTAATTTGTTGAAAATTCTAAATATTTTACTTTTTTGTAAGGAATTTGATGCTTTTGTATGTATAGAGGTTCTTCCAAAAGTCACAACTTGAGCTTTAGTTGGATGAACCTAGACTAAATCGAAAGAACGAATTAAATGTATTAGAGTATTGGAAGGCAAACGAATTCAGGTATCATGAAATTGATGATTTGCTCGTAATATTCTTATAGTTTCTATCTCTACTGTTGCATCTGAAGGTACATTTAGTACTGGAGGTAAAGTACTTGATCAATATAGGAGTATGAGTGCACACGGTTCGGTTTGGTTCGATTTTGTAGATAAATTATCAACCGAACAGAACGGTTTGGTTTTACTCTGTAGTCAAACCGCTGATTTTAACTTTTGGTTCAGTGCAATTGGTTTTTGGTTCGTTTCGGTCGGTTTAATCGGTTTAACATATAAGTAAAACCATAGTTGATAAATGACTTGGTTGGTTTGTTTTAGGTTCGGTTTGGTCGGTTTTGTGTAGGTTTTGAACAGATGTATATGTTAAAACCAAAATCGTGGTATAAAAAAAGTTAAGTTCGGTTCGATTTTTTAATAGATAAAACCGCAACCGAACCTTTCGGTTTTTGCAATTCCTCATCCACCCAGTTGGCTTCAATTTCATTATCGGTTCGGTTTAAAACGGTTTAGTTGGTCGGTTTTTTGTTCACCCCTATATAGGAGTGCGTTTGAACCCCATATGATTGAGACATTGATTTGCACTAAAGATTGGTTATATGGACAACAAGATATTATAATGCCAGAGTGATACTTATTTATAATATTTTCTTGTATTATTAGTGTTGTTGCCTCGTGAAAAGAACAATAATAATAAAAGAACTTGAATACTCGGGAATCGTGAACGTCACATCGTAACCTGAAATCACATAACACAATGAGGTCGGGTTGCTCCCTGAGAGAATTTCTGATGCTCAAGTCAGTAAGATTTTTTGCAGAGTCTTAGTGTAAGTGTCTAGTAGAACATACCTTGGCAAGTTGCTTTTGAAGATTATTTATAGGTGACCAGTTGATGAGCATCACTAACTTCTTGTAACGTTTTTGTTGCAATATTAAATGTATGTAGTGGGTTTTATTACCCCAGTAACATCAATTGCTCCCCACTCTTCTTTTCGGATTTTTCGATTGGAAGAGTAAAAACTCGTGTGAATTGTATCTTGAAAATTTGGACTAGAGACTTCTTTGTAATTATTCTCTTTGATAGTGATGCAGATCAATGCTTTGGGCTTCATGGAAGGCCTGGGTGCTGCAAAATAGGCTAAGGTTTGTGACAGAAGTTCAAAGGGTCATAATTTTTGTTCCAGGATGAATTACGGGGCCCGCAATATATCAAATCGAAGCTCGTTCAAAAATCCATGATTTGTTATGGGTTTACCTGTAACAGGCCATTTTCAGGCTTAAAAAAATGTCGTTTGAAGTATTTTTGGAGGCCTGAAACATTTCAATGTGGGCCTTAATGGTATCATTTCTTCAGATGGGGAGTGATTCGTATGTTTTTCAAAAATTAAGGGACTAATTTTGATATTCTTCTATTTTAGCTGTTCTTTTCTATCCTGAATCTCTCTTTCAATATTTCCTTCCTTTTTGGTTTGATCCAACCCCAATTTTGATCCAAAATCTTCTTTCCTTATTTCCTGAATTAATTCTAGCATAATATCATCATAAATCAACTCCAAATATCCCTTGATTGGATCTTGCTTCCTAATTAGTTTTTGTGAAACAATAATAATATATTCTACCAGTCTCTATTTTCTTTTGTGCTACACTCCATTGTAATTTTATTCTTCGAGTTCTCTTTCTCGGTTGATACAAGGTTCTTCATCACACAAGGTTTGGGTTTGTTTTTTCCTCTCTTCTCTTCTTCTTTTCTTTTTTTTTTCTCTTCTACTTTTTTTTTGTTGTGTTTATTTTCCTCTTTTTTTTTTCAGTTCCTTCTCTGATGGCAGCCTTGGTCGGATGGCAGCGGTGTCAGCGTGGCAACGTTTGTGGCTTACTACGATTCGAGGTCAGAATGGTTTGCGGTCCACGGCTATTCCTGATTCACAGTGGTTCCTGGTTCAGGGTTCAGTGACTCCTGGTTCTGCTGGTTTGTGGTGCATGATGGTTCGAGGCTCGAGTGGTTTGCGGTTCGGGTAGGGATCCAAGTGGCTCGCAGTCCGTGGTGGTTCGACTGGTTCGCAGTTCGAGTCAGGGGTTCGAGTGGCTCACAATCCGTGGTGGTTCGAGGTTCAAGTGGCTCATTTGATTCGTGGTTCATGCGGTTTGTTGAGTCATGTTATGGACAACATGAAAAATCCGCCTAAGTTTTGATGATTTCCAAAACAACTGAAAAGTTAAGCAAAGCACGTTAATGAACCCTAACACATGTTGATAATTCTTCAGACATTAAGCAAGAAACGTTGATCAACTCTAACACACGTTGATATCGAGTTAGCTTGTGCTGGTCCAAATGCAAAATGGCATCAACGTCTGTTATTGGATAAGAACGCATACTAATGAGGTCGTTGCACTTCTGGAAGTTATTCTATTGGCTGTTGGAAACACTGATAAATCAAGAACGCGCGAACTTGCTCTTGTAGAGTCTCTAGGAAACTACTAGAGCACGCTAATGATTACTAAGGCGAGTTATTTTAAGACTTTATCTAAGATGTCTCGAATACAACTTGGTCTTTAACGTTGGGAGAACACTATTGAGTTGAAGAACGACCACTGATGAGTAAAGAAGACAATTTTAATATCGATGACACAATGCACTCTATCAACCAAGAATGCACTGCAATCTCATTAAGGCACGCTAATGAGTGTCAACACACCTTGATCATTGACAGACATATGAAGAACGCACGTTAATTAAGGTGACATCATTTAAAACAGAATGTTTCATTCTTTCACAACGGCTACTTCGAGGCTTCCAACGTCTATATTTTTTAGAGTGGCTATATATATAGGCATCTCTGGACAAAAGAGACAAGAGAGACATTTTTGTTAAGATTTGCTATTCACTCTTTCTCTCACTTCTACCTTTATAACCCATTTGAGATATTTACTTGTAATCTTATTTATGGGTTTGTGTGAGCTTAAAATTGTTATACCATTGGGTTTATTTTGTATCAAGCAAGGTTGTTTTCTTGTAGTAGATAAGTTTCCTTGTTAAGCCTTAGAAAAACAAGAGTGGTTGCTAATGAGCCTTAGAAAACTAGAGTTGGGTTTGGCTTGTTAATCCCGCAAAAACAAGTTGTCATGTTTGCTATTTGAGCCCGCAAAAACTAGCGGTTAAGGTTTTCTAGTTAAGCCCGCAAAAACTAGGGAATCGATTTTCTTGTTGAGTCCGTAAAAACAAAGTGTAAAGGCTTTCTTGTTGATCCTGCAAAAACAAGGTGTAACGATTTTTGCCTCCACCGGCAAGTGAGGTTGATAATGGATTGAAATTCTCTAGTTGAGGCTAGAGGAGTTGACGTAGGTCAAGAGGACCAAACCACTATAAATATTGGGCTTTGATTTCTCTCTCCCTACTCTCTTTACTTTACCTTGCACTTGCATTTGATTTACATTATTGTTGAGTGTGGATTGGAACTTTAGAGCTTTCGTATTTACTCTTTGATTTAAGTTTGAATGAAAACTTTATTATTTGTTTTAATTTACAAAAGATTTTCAACAAAAGTTTTAACTTGCTAAGAATCCAATTCACCCCCTCTTGGATTGCCATTCTATTCCCCCTACTGGGAGTCACTCGGTTCGCTTGAAGCGGCGTCGTCTGACACAGCTGAAACGACACCGTGCGGGATTTTCTTGGAACTATGTCGCACCTATGTTGAACGACTGCGCTTGCTCCCTGCCATACAACGAGTCGTTTGCCAGCCCATATGCATGTCGTTCGCTCCACTGCTGACCGACCGATCGTGCACTCTCCTCATCCAGGTGACATGTCACATCGCCTCTCACAATAGACGACCATGTGTCTGTTCCATTTGTTTTTCCTTTGCTATTTTTGACTGATGTTTTATTTTTTACTCTGATTTTTTTTAATTTTTTTTGCAGGCTATTCTTCTTCGACTTTTTAATCTCCAGCAACATGTCTTCATCAAGAAAAATGGGTAGAATTCTTATAGTCAGTTTTTAATTTCCTCCCTCTATTCATTATTGCATAACTTTTGTTGATGGCCCGTTGTTGATTCTTTTCGCGTATTTGTCCTGAGGAGTTGTTCAATTTTAATCATGAGTCCCTCATGCTTCCTTTAGATATTGACATGATCCGAAACACATACGACTTCCCTTAAACTTGGCGAATCTCACTACCTGGCTCGAGTTGTCCTTCTCCTTCACATGCACCATCTAATGTGTTTGCTATGTTTGTGAGTTCGATGAAACTTGGAGTTCCCTTTCCTCTCTCACCTTTTGCTATGAAGTTCCTTATTCCGACTCAACTTCAGTCCAATAGATGGGCTCACCTCTGGGTTTCCACATTCGTTGCATTCAAAAAGCGATAGAGCCTTCGACCAACCGGTCTGGACTTCATTACCCTCTGAAGGTCCTCTGGTGTTCATTCCATATATTCAGATGACTTTCCCAAGTCCAAATCCACTTCTTGGGATGCTCTTTTTGGGTGGTGCCACCATAGAGTTGATGACTCAAAACTCTTGAGGAAAGACTTAAGGAAAGTGTTTGTGGATCAGATTAATACTATGATAGTAGGGAACGAGATTACTCTTTCTACGTTGTTAGAGCCTCAAAACCTTGTTGTTGTAGGATGATGCATTAACTCCAGCTTTCTACCTGTGAGCGGTCCTGTTCATACCCCTCACCAAGTCGAAGTGGGAAATCGTGACAACACCTCATCCGCTTCTTATGTTGTAATCTCTCCAAAGGAACCTTCACAAGGTAATATCAACATTCCTTCACTTGATCCTTTAGCATGTCCCCTTAACAAAGTCAACTTTATCAACTCACTTGGACCCGAGCTTCCTTCACTAGAGGATAATTTTTTTTATGACATCCTGAGTGTGTCCTCTAATCCTTTAGATGACTTTCTAGATGGCTTCTCTGAAAATCCAATTACTCATGTAGAAGGTGGTCTCGGGGATGTTTTCTCTTCATTGCATTTCACTACTTGCATCGATTCATTGCATTTAACTTATACTGTTATAATGTGTTCTTACTTTATTTTCTTGTGCAAATTTGAACCCATTCAAAGAGGCTATACGTGTAAAGAGGTGCAAACTAGATAGACCTTCCAACTTGCCTCCCACCAATGAGCTCCCTCATGCTCCTCCCAAATTCCCAAGGATAAAGGAAGAGATGTTGCTGAAAATCCCATGAGACCAGGTCGAATGGCTCTACGTTTTGAAAAGCATCGTCCTATCACCATGTCAAAAGTTGGTGACACTCTTCCTCCATGGAGCGATGGTAAAGGAATGTCCTTCCAAGGTTCTGAGTTCATGGAACACACTGGAGTTTTAGACACTGATTCAGTTGGAATGTGCAGTGTTGCCCCTAGACTGGTGTTGAGCACGATCCTGCCTAGAGACGAGGATTCCCTTTTTGGTCCTTCGAAGGATTGTTTTGATTCGACCAAGATAGGTGCTTTGAAGGTGATTTGCTTTTACCTAGCTTACTCATATTTGACTCTCTTTTTTTTCCTCTAATCGATCCTTTTTCTATTTCCGTCTCTTCAGCAAACCATTATTGCCTTAGACATGGCTCGGAACACTCGACGCCGACTAGACGAGGAGATCGCGGCTCATGAAACTGTGAAAAAGGAGGTTAAGGTTCTTCGACTTGCTAATGTTAGTTTTGTGCCCTATATCAATCATGTAAACATTGTCATTTCGGTTTATTTAATAATAAAGAGGCATTTTATTTCTATAAAATATTATTTGTTTTATGAAGATAAAACTTCATGAATAGTTTATTCTTCTTTGTGCCATCAAGTACATGACTTGATAGTAAAACCATAAAGATAAAAGGAATACTATTCTAAATGTCCCTAATTGATCATTATCATGGGAATGATAATAATTAAAGATTAGTATGTTGCTAAGTGGATAATCATGTTTTATTGATTATGGATATGAGATATCAACTTAGAACATAGATGCATGTTGGGGAACATGTATTGGAGTGGTCCGCTATGAAAGCACTTTATGGACCGTTGTCACAAAGTATCTTTCATGCAGTGGTGATGTTTGAGTCATTTGACTGAAACTCACTATCGACTCCTATATAAAGAATCACATGTTTTGACTTAGTCAAACGTTATCCGTAACAGGGTAACAATAAAAGCTATGATTGGATATGTCGATGAGTGACAGTGAGAGTGATGGATTTGTTCCTCTTTTGAAGAGTGATATCTCTTGGCCACTTGATGAGTAGGATTGATGGAATGTATGCATACTCTAATGAATTAATAAAGGATTTTATCAATGTCATTTGTTATATCAATCTACTCGAGATCAAGAAACATGCTAAGCAATATAAGGTTGACATGTGACCATGGCTTATGCTTAAATGAGATATCGGGTGACAAAAGGACTATACATCAAACTGTGAAAGGTTAACTCGGATCATCGACAACCACTCGATTTTGGGTTCCCATAATGTATTACTAGATACCACTTATGGACTTTGGGCCTAAAGGTTGGGACGAGGCCCATTGCCAAATTCGAGTGGGCCTATAGGGTCACACACAAAGAACGAATTTGATTGATTACAAAATTTTCTCTCTTAGTGATGAACAAATTATTAAGATGGTTAATTTGATTAATCAATAATAATTCAGGGTTTTATAATTTATGTGTTAAATAAGATTTAATAAATAGTCCATTAATGTGATGGGCTTTTCATATGAATCACCTATTATCATGGGTTTAATTGTTTAATTATTTGTGACATAATTTGGCCCATGTATGAGATTTATATTATGGTAATGTATCATATAATTAAAATCCCAATAACATTAAGAAATCCATCATGAAATTCGGCCAAACCCAATGAGATTAGGGCATGAGGAATTTCGGCGCAAGCCTTAAAAATAGGAGGGAGGAATTCGGCCTTCTCTTCCTATTTTTTAGGGATCACAATCATTGTATAACAATGAATGGAATTCGGCACACATATGCACATCTAATTAGGAGTTCTATTCTTGTATGACAAGAAAACCCTAATTAGGATGTAACTTAATATGATTAGAAATGAATTTGGCATTCTTCTTGTACTAAATGAGAAAATCGAAACCTAGTGTAACTAGGAATGAATACGACTCTCTTTTTACACAAAGGGGAAATCCTAGTATGGAAAGGAGAAGGTGAATTTTGGCTCAAATGTGTTGCCTATATATGTCATCTCATGTGCCTATAAATAGACTTGCACCCCTTGCCATTCATTCATTCCATTGCCGAACTTGTGTGCCACAATTCAAAGAGAGAAAATAATTTTTGTGAGCTTTAGAATAGTGATTCTAAAAGGTACTAGTACACTGCAATCATTCCAAGGTAAGTTCATTCGTGTAGATACCTGTAGTCACGTTCGCGAAAAAGCAACGTGATTCCACAAAGGTGATTCGGGTTCTTAGTGCTTTGAGCTACATCAACGTTTCACACAACCGATCGATCAAGCATTGGTGAAAGGTAAATAATCCAACCTTAATTATATATGTTGATATGCATGGGTCCTTGGGGGAATTCAAGGAATTAAATTTTTGATATATCTGCTGCCATGAATGTATATGAATGTCATATTTGAGCCGCGAATTCCAACAGCTAATTCCCAACTCCAATCTTCATTTGAGGTTATAAAGCAAGAAAAGAAGAAATCTGAGACTCTGGAGCAATAGAAGAAGAAGCTTGAAGTGTCCTATTCATTGCTTGTTGCTGATTTCGATGATTTACATGCAGAGAAGGAGAATGTCCTTCGAGAGAAGGCCAACCACCCTGACTACTATGACAAAGCTTGTGCCTATGATGCCTTGTTGTTTAAGAATAAGTGAATAGCAGATGATCTCGAGTCTTTGAAGAAGATTCATGATGATGACAAGAAGTCTTACATTGAGAAAGCAGTTCGCGAGTATCGCGAGTTGAAGGATTGCTGATAGGTTGCATTTTATATATGTTTTACATTGCATTTTAGGTTTGTTTTGCATTATAAATTTTTTTTATTCATGTATTTTTATGTTTTATTCTTTTTTGGGGTTTTAGGTGGAATATTGATGAAACATAAAGATCCAGAGCTATTTCTGTGTTTTCAGTCAAAAGCTTCATTTTTGCATGGCCACAACAAAGTTGAGGTGCATTGACCAAGTTTGACCACATGCATTGGGCCATGTGGCACACTCATGGGCCATGTTTTGGATGTGTTTTGAAGGCTTCTAACTCAATTTTGTTGTTGGATCAAACAATTAGCTTTTTTTTACTGTTTTAGCTATTTTTTAGGGAAATTAGGTTTTCCTAATTAGGACACATATAAATACTCCATTAACTCATTATTCAGTAGTTTTACATTACCTTAAGGGGGAAGCATGCCCCAGAACTCTATTCTTGCATATTTTGCATGTTTCTTCTTGGTTTGAGTAGCTAAACAATTCTCTAGTTGAGGTATTTCCAATGTTCGATCCTAATATGTTGTGAGACTTATGTTTTTATTATTATTAAGTATTTTGAGTATTTATTCATTTTTTGTGCCTTAGTTCCTTTATTATTATTAAGATAAGAGCTTGTTGATTGATTGATTGATTAAGATAATATATTGTTATTTAAGATTGATAGTGTGTCACATTAGTCCTAATCTAGGTAACGAATAACGTGAATTTATGTGGTTTGGGCATTATTCATTGTTATGGAACTCAATAATTTGGTTTAAATTATTTACGGCATTTTCGACTTCACTGGCTAGGATATGGGTCTTTTTGGTTCTTACTGTTGCCATAGATTAAACCTTGCAGGGCGTCCTTGGGTTGTCTAGTGTTGAGGAAAATAGTTTTTAGGGCGTCTCAGGGCTATCGAATAAGTAAGAAGATATTGGTTAATTGAGTGCGTCACCGTTAACTATAACTCTATCTATTCGAATGCTTGATATTTATCTTTCGTGTCTGTGATCAACTGAAATGATTGAACGGATGAAATACCTTGGTTAGGCATTTATTCCTATTGATTTTGGTCATTGCATTTCAATTCTCTTTACATTAATTTAATGTTTTTTTTTTATGTTCGGATATTTAATCTTCGTTCACTACATTTCTTGTTTATATTTTATATTTTGTTTTCTTGTTTTCGACAAGTAAATAAACTTTATCAATCTCTGTGGATCAACCCTATTCACTGCTATACACAAATCTTTTCTGAACAGATTAATTATATTTTGGTGGGTTTGACACCCTATCAATTGCTTTTATAGTAAAGCTACCTATGGTGCTGGCTTTTACAAGTTGGGTTTCTATGCTGCTTACCGCTGGTTGGAGGATCTGACTGTGGATGAGTTTTCAGAGATGATTTTTCCTCAGGAGTTGGAGGATGAGGACTACCCTGACTGGTGCAAGTATGATCCTCGGAAGACTGTTACAGTTGAGTCATGTCTGAATCAGCTTGCTTGTGATGAGCTTGACTAGAGGTGACATGATATGGATGAGGACATGATACCTTCCTAGAGGTGTCCTAGAGGTGACATGATACCTTCCTTAGGAGTTTTATGGTCCTCATGGTGTTCGCTTGAAGTGTCCTAGAGGTGACATGATACCTTCCTTGGGAAACTTGGATGAGGACTTTATTGATGCATATAGAGCTTTCAACGCTCTAGATGAGGGGTATGTTCCTGCAGATATAGTAGCATGAGTAGTATAGTTTTACATATTACATGTCTGCTCCCTTTTTTTTGTCTTAGTAATGAATACTTCATAATTTGTCCGTAGTTGGACATTCCTGGATATTAATTTTTTGGACACTTTGACTACTTCGACTAAATATTTGCGAATAATTCGCCTTATTACTTTGATGTTTCTTGTGGATGATGTATTTTTTCGAGATGATGGAGTTTTTCATGACTTTAATTCCTCATGAACATGCTCTTCTGTTATTATCATTGCTCTTGTTGATGAACTCAGTATACATCACGGATTGCTCCCCAATCACTTGACCAAGTTACGATTGGGCTAGTGATTCTTGGTAGAGCCTTAGTAGAAGAGTCTTAGTAGTAGTTGATTCGCGAATTAAAAATGAAGTAGGAAAATGGCCGCAGGACAATACTAGTTGAGGTTTCACTTGCCACATGTTTGTAGTAAATAAATTGTTGCATGCGTTCATGATAATACTGCTTGGGGTTTCACTTGTCACATGTCTTAGCAAAATTCAGTGTTGCTTGCTTTTTGGACGAGACCTTGTGTTAGAGAAGGTTTTCTACTCGTCAAGACTTTAGCTATCGCGCATAATTGATGGTAGTGGTCCCTAGGCCTTTACCAAGTTCTAGGCATTAGTTTTTGTAACCCACTCCGTTTTTGTTATTATGGCTTGTCTTTGGTCGTGTGTAAATGTCAAATGAGAATGCAAGATGTATGCAAAGATGAACGTAAATGTAAAAATATAATGTCATGATGGAAATGAAAAAAAAAAAAGCAAAAAATAACTTTGACGCAAATTTTTATAGTGGTTTGGCTGAAGGGCCTACGTCCACTACTTAAGCAACTTGCTTAAGTATTTTCTTTATTTTCATACAGATAACTTACAGTTATTTTATGTTACACATCTGAAGGGAAGTACATCTTTAGGTGGTTGGTATTCCATATCTTTGGCATTTTCTTTCATCCTAACGTTTCTAGTGGAATCGTGTTTGCCCCCAGCATTGTAAGGTCCTTCCCAGTTAGCTCGCAAGTCGCCATCTTCTCGCAAGGCATTAGTGATTATAGATTTTCGTAAGACGAGGTCACCTTGTCCCATTGGCTGGGTCTTCACTCGGAGTTGTAGTAGCCAGTAACACACCGATTATAGGCTTCAAGTCTCATGCAAAGCTTCCTCCTGTTGTTCATCAATGAGGTACAAGTTCTCCCGAAGAGCATCAGAGTTAGACTGCTCTTGTTCCGGAGTAAATTTTTTTGTTCGTGCTGATCCAAAGCCTATCTCAACAAGAATTAGTGTGTTCGTTCCATGCAGTAAGTCGAATGGGGTCTCCCCAGTGGAAACTCAACTTGTTGTTCTATATGCCCAAAAGACACTTGGTAACAGCTCCACCCAAGCTCCCTTAGCTCCTTCCAACTTTGCTCTGAGATCGTTAAGGATGGTCCTATTGGAAATCTATGCTTGGCCATTCACTTATGGATAAGAAACCGATGTCAAGCTGAGGTGAATATGTAATCGCTCATAAAATCCCCTAAAGATGTCGCAATCGAACTGCTTACCATGATAGGCAATTAGAACCCGGGCAACCCAAAGTGGCAAATGATGTTTTTCCACACCATCTCTTCAATTCACTTAGATGTGATGGTTGCTAATGGCTCAGCCTCGATCCACTTGGTGAAGTAGTCAGTTGCTAATGGCTCAGCCTCGAATGGTGTTGGCTTGATGATACTCTGAAATTAAGAAATTGGTGCACTCACAATAGGCGCATGTCGTTGGCATGAATCACATTTCTTCACTTTGTTCGCAGAGTCCTCCTTCATGGTTGGCCAGAAGAATCATGCCGTAAGATCTTTGAAGCAAGTGTTGGTCACAGATTCTTTCATGGGTTTCTGCCAAGGCTAATTCAGTCTCTCCTGGTCCCAAACACTTCAACAATGGTTTAGCAAATGCTCGCTTGTAGAGAACATGATTGATCAACACGTACTGAGCTCCTCGAACCTTTATTTTCTTAGCTTCACTATGATCAAAAGGTAACTCCCCTGACACCAAGTACTTTTGAATCGAGGTTCTCTGATCATCTTAATTACCATCGATAGCAAGTACTTCATCCTCCTCGATAGTGGGTTGGGAAAGAATCTCGACTTTCAAAGTTCTGGCAGTAGAATCTCTCTAGGATGCCAACTTAGATAGTGCATCTGCTTGATTATTCCTTGATTGGTTGATTTGGACCAACTCACATATTGAGAATTGTCCTGCTAATCCTCCTACTTTCTGTAAGTACTACGCCATCATTGGTTCTCATGCTTCGTACTCAACATGGAACTGTTGCACCACTAATTGTGAGTCGTTGTGTGTGATTAACTTTGTGTCATGTAATTGTAGCACTAGTCTCATTCTCGCAATGAATGCTTCATATTCAATTATATTATTTGAGCTTGGGAAAGAAAATCACAATGAGTACTCAAGGACATCACCATGTGGTGAAATTAATACAACCCTGGCTCCGCTACCTTAAGAGTTAGAAGCTTCGTGTATGAACAATGTTTACTCCAGTACTTTATTATCCTCCTTCGGTGCACCAAAAGTACACTCCATAATAAATTTAGCTAAAGCTTGACCCTTGATCGCTTAGCGAGGTTCAAAGTGAATATTGAATTGACTAAGCTCTATTGCCCACTTCATAAGTCTTCCTGAGTAATCAGGCTTCTGGAGTATTTGCTGAAGTGGTTGGTCAGTCAGGACCTTAATGGTGTGAGCTTGGAAGTATGGTCTCAATTTCCTCGAAGCCATTACCAAGGCTAGAGCCATCTTATCCTTTCGTGAACATCGTGGTTCAACACCGCGTAATACCCGCTACCGTAGTAGATGGGTTTGTCGACTTATCGTCCTTCCTCAGCAACACTGCACTAGTTGCTGCTTCACTTATCCCTAGGTACATGTATAACTGCTCCCCATCCTATGGTCTTGTTAGAAAAGGCACTTCCCGCAAGTACTTTTTGAGATCCTCAAAGGCATCCTCACACTCCTTGGTCCACTCAAATTTCCTTCTTACTCCCAATGTTTTGAAGAAGGGCAAGCTCTTTTCCCCAAACTTGGACAAGAAACGATTCAAAGCCGCCAACCTCCCAGTGAGTTGTTGCACTTCCTTCACCGAAGAAGGGACCTTCATGTCCAGAATTGCTTGAACTTTCTTCAGATTCACCTCAATTCCCCGTTGTGTTATCATATACCTGAGGAATTTACCCGACCGAACTCCAAAGGAAGACTTGGTTGGGTTAAGCCTCATGTTGTACTTCTTGAGGATGTTGAACATAGTTGACAAATGCTCAGCATGAGACTCACCCTTTTTACTCTTGCTGGTCATGTCGTTGACATACGCCTCCATTATATTTCTGATCAGCTCCTTGAACACCATGTTCACCATCCGCCGGTAAGTTGCTCCTTCATTCTTAAACCCAAACGACATCACCTTATAGCAGTAAGTACCATTCTCTGTGATGAATGCAGTCTTTCCTCTTCCTCTGGATTTATCATAATCTGATGGTATCTTAAGAATGCATCCATAAAACTCAAGAGCTCATACCCTGAAGTCTCATCGACTAACTTGTCAATCCTCGGTAATGGGTAGGAGTCTTTTGTGCATGATTTATTCAAATCGGTGAAGTCCACACACATCCTACACTGCCCATTGGCTTTCTTCACCATAACTATGTTGGCTAGCCAATCTGGATAGTAGAATTCAAGATGAACCTCGCCTTCAACAGCTTGTTCACTTCCTCATCCACTGCCTTTTTCCTGTCAGGAGCTATATTTTGCTTCTTCTGCTTTATGGAAGCCTTGATGGATCAATGTTTAAGTAGTGAGAGATCACTTCCAAATCTATTCCTGGAATGTCCGTTGGACTCCATGTGAATGTGTTTGCATTGTCCCTTAAACACTTGACGATCTCCTCTTTGGCATCCTTAGCAAGTTGACTCCCAGCGTACACAAGCTTTCTTCGTTCGACTCCTTCAGCCTAACGCCCTCCAATTTCTCTACTGTTTTGGGTTTGGTTTCTACCTTCACCTCATCTTCTTCTCCATCTTTTATCACCATTGTTGAGATACGGTAACATGAGTCCTTCCCTTTATTGGATGAAACATAGTAGGCTCGAGCCTTCTTCTAATCTCTCCAAACATGTCATACTCCTTGTGGAGTTGGAAAATTCATTAAAAGATATGCTGGTGAGATCACTGCCATCATATCATTTAGTAGTGGTAAAATCATAATATCATATTATAGGTAGTTGAAATTGACTTTACCACCATGAAGGTGGCCATCCTTATCACAGCTCGGCCACCTCCCAGGGTGACTGGTAGTTACACCGACCCAATCACAGACACGACCTCACCACTAAAGCTGTAAAGAGGTGTCCTAACTTCTCTTAGCCTATCTTTGGTAAGATTTATCTTTTGGAAGAAATTCCAATAGATTAGGTTGACGGAGCTCCTGTTGTCAACAAGAATCCTCTCTATTGGGTGCTTAGCAATGACAACTGATATCATAGAGAGATCATCATGGGGAAGCATGATGTTTCCTTTATCATCCTCGATGAACGTGATGGGTTCCTCTCCACTTCCTAAATGTGCCACGACATTAACTTGGAATGCCTTACGAGCATACGCCTTCCTCGATGAGAACGTGCTCCCCACCATTGTCTCTCCTCCTGAGATCGTATTGATGGCCTCCCATTTTTTTCTCCTGTATTCTCTTGAGGTCTTTCCTCTTAACCCCTTCAATTCTCATTTCTTCCACGTCACCAATCTCCGCCACGATGATTTTCATATCTTCTCTCTTCTCAAGGGTAGTTTGGCTTGTCCCTCCTCCACGTGTTTGCATAGATGAATCAATTTGGCTTTCCATCTCGTACTAGCCCCTTAATCTGATTCATTAAATGACGACACATTTCTGTGGAATGCCCACTCATGTCATGGTACCAACAATAGGCATCCACATTCCTCCCCAGGAGCTTGTCTAACTTAGGGGGAAAGGAAATTAGTCCAGATCCTTTTATCGCCGCCAATATCGTTGACCTTGATTCAGCTAGCAACGTGTACTTCTCAAAATGGGGACTGAAATTTGTTCTCGAGTCTCTCAGCTTCTCCTTCTTCTCATTCGGCTCCTCTTAAGCCTTTCTTTCATTTCTTTTCTTTTCTTCTCTTTATCATCCTTAGTTCCCACGATTATCATAACCTTAGCCTGTAGGATGTACTTGTTGGCCCGCATTTAGTGGTCTGCCAAGGTTTTTGGCTGGTCAAGAGACAGTGGCTTTTGTAGTTGCACCGATCGCGTTCCTTGCAGCATTGCAGCCACCGCCACTCCAGGTTGTAGATCGTGGACTTCAAGGTTAGCGTTCCTGAATCTATCCACGTATTATCGCAGAGTCTCCTTCTCGCTCTGCATCACACTTAACAGGTATGTAGTGTCCTTCTTACGCGTGCTGTTGATGATGAATGCGTTGATAAACTCCTTCCTTAACTGGTTAAAACAAGAAAGGGACGCCTCATTCAATCCGTTGAACCATGATCGAGCATGGTCTTTTAGTGTGATTGGGAACGCACGACACAAGATGGCATCCTTCCATCCATGAAGCATCGTGATGGCTTCGTAGTTCTGAACATGTGCGTGCGGGTCCTCCTTTCCTGAGAAAGTAGGCAGTGATGGCATTTTAAAATTTGAAAGAAGTGGCTTCCACATAACTCCCTTAGTGAACGGAGCTTTATCTTTCTGTTGGTCTTCCTCCGCGGGACCAACTTCTTTTGCTCGAGGACTTCCTTGATCATCCTTTTTATGTCTGCTACTTCTCGGACATTCATCGAAGACTGGGGCTCCGCTTCAGCCTTTCTCGGAGGATTGGCTCTCCTCTGCACATACTTTCCACCATCTCCTGGTAGTTTTCCCTCCTAGCCTCAATTTGAGCATTAGGAACAGGAACATCGAAGCGCTCTTGGCGAGGCGGTGGATTCAACGGCTTAGGCACTTTTGTATGTTGGTCATGACTTTGTTGTGGAGCGTCACGCCTTTCCAAGACTCCTCCACTCTGAACACTTTGATTGTAAGCATGAAATGTGGGCAGGAGTTGCGCCTGTGGAAGAAGCTGCTGGAGCAGAGTAGCCATCTCGCCCAAATCCTTTTGGTTCTCTTCATTCTGCTTCCTGAGCGCTTCATAGTCGGCGAGTGGAATAGTAGGGACGACATTTCCCGAGGCTCCCATTCCAACACCAACTCTCCTTGCATCCTCCTTAGGATGTTTGTCGTGATTCGAATGTGTTTGCACCATGATGAGTGTTGTAGATGATGTTGATGTACTTCTTCCCAAACGTCAACGAACAAGGCTTTTCGTTCAGAGTTTCTCATAGACGACGCCACTTGTTGTTGCCTAGTGAAAAGAACATCAATAATAAAAGAACTTGAATACTCAGAAATCGTGAACGTCGCCTCGTAACTTGAAATCACAGAACACAATGAGGTCGGGTTGCTCTCTGGGGGAATCTTCGACGGTCAAATTAGTAAGGATTTTTGCAGAGTCTCAGTGTAGTTGTCCAGTAGAACATACCTTGGCAAGTGGCTTCTGAAGATTATTTATAGGTAACGAGTCGATGAGCGTCATTAACTTCTTGTAACGTTTCCGTTACAACATTAAATGTATCTAGTGGGTTTTATTACCCAAGTAACATCAATTAGTTTTATGATTTTGTATTTTCTCATATTTTTATTTATGACTAAAAAGAACTCACTAACAGTATAATGGAGCTCGATTCTATTGATGATGAAGAGGAAACTCCACCATGGCCATCACCTT
>CAODLS010428750.1:0-14690 GCA_948243855.1 Flueggea neowawraea | reverse complement strand
CTATGACGATAAAGACTGAAGTTTCAGGTATTTCAGTACCCGTTTTGATTGATTCTGGTAGCACTCACAACTTTATTTGTGAAAGGTTTATTCCCCAACTAGGGTTGTTACAGCTGGAGCATCTGGGGTTACAAGTCCATGTGGCTAATGGGGAGAGACTACAAGGTGGAGGCATATGCAAGGCTGTCACTTTTCATGTGAATGGAGACTCATTCTTAGCTGATTTCTACACCATTCCATTAGAGAATTGTGGCATGGTCTTAGGGGTGAAGTGGTTGTGTACTCTGGGACCCATTCTTTGGGATTTTAGCTCATTGACTATGAAATTTTCTCCCAACGGAAAGGAGTTAGTCTGGCAAGGACAATCAGTACAAGAGGGGCCACGCTTAGAAATGCCGCATGCTTATCCTGAGTTCGAGCTTGAGGGCATGCTCAAAGTCCATGGAGGGAGTGATGTTACGGATGCATTTGTGGGAAAGCACTATTCTAGGAAGGATGCTACTAATTAGGAAGACAAATCTGCCCTATTCTATCTTATTATATTTAGAAAGTATTTTCCAGCAATTAGGAGTCATTATTCTATTAGGATTCTACCTTGATTGTTATTCTCTATTAGGGCAACTCATTGTAATTCTTGGCACCTATATATAGTGCCGTATTGTGTTAATAAAAATCAAGCAATCATTTAGTCAAAAGTTTAAGAAGAAACTCTATCAATGACAAATTCGTCATTATCAGTAATCATAGGATCTAAGAAGGGTTCGAGCCACTCAGAAAGTCTGGTGTCAAGACCAGTGACTAGATCCTATTTGAAGGCACATAACAACATAATGTCTCTATTATCACCATGCACTGCACTTTGGGTCCCCCAACTTCCAATTCACTAGCAGCAATACACGTAAAAGATGGAATGTATTACGAACCAAACAACATATCATCATCTCTCTCTCTTCCCTCTCCATTTTATGGTCCACTTCGTAATCAATTTTAAAAAAGCTTAAATCAAGAGTTAATGAAGCCAGGTAATTATGCAGTATAGGAGTCAGAACCTAGTAGTGAAAGGCTGAGGGTGAAGATGATCCATAACAAAAATGTGTAAAACTCTAATTTTTGAATTCCATCCTTACATTCTTCCCCGTCCAAAAAAGGGCAGTCGAAAGCTGTTCGCTGAGAACTCTAGATAAGTTTGACCTACGATTACTAAACAGAATGTTGAATGCTGACACAGCAAGAAAATATATTTTTATCCATTCTATAATTAATTAAGAGTTCAAAATTTTAGTTCAGGAAATTTAAGATTTAAGAATTAAGGGCTTTTGTTTAAGATTTAAAGTTAAATTTAGGACTTACTTGGTTTAAATATTTTATTCTTCTAGGTAAATTTGCTTCTAGCAGGACTCAACATTAATATATTAAATAGTTTGTTGATAGTAAGATTATATATTACTACTGTTTTTTTTTTAAGCAAACAAATTGTTTCAATATCAGATTTATAAGCCAAATAGGAAAGACTAAAACTTTTATTTAATTTCCTACGTTTTATCTAACAAACGGTGAGGTTTTACTTGGTAAAGAAAAGAAAAAAACTGCGAGGTTTTACTTAAAACTAATCAAGCATGATTAAGAAGATGGATGACCAAGACCGAGTGGGAATTATTTTAAAAGAGTTGAGCAAAGGAACCATTCTTTTGCATTATAGAAAGGCCTAGCTGTATAGTACGGACAAGATCACGGGTACACGTGAAAATCACGAGACACATGGTTTGTGTCCGTGACATGGAAGACAACCTAGTTTATGATATGTTTTTGAGCCACATTCTTTAATTTGGTATACCACGGCCTCTGCTTGTGTCCAGGAATCTTTTCTATGACTGGAGTTTCCCATCGCTTTCCCAATTTTGGTAAGAACATGGGCCATTTTTTTGTTTATGTGCTGCTTTCAGTGGGTTTTGTTTATGGTGGCAAGCTAAGAAGGCTACAATTTTTTTACATTCACATAATATGGAAAGTGAAGTATGCTTGACACCAACAATTTCATTTGTGGCTTAGAATGCCTAAAATGCCCAAACTGATTAATTATTTTTGCACCTATCGACTTGCTATGGATAAAGCACGATTAAAACGACCACACATTAACATCTAGTAAAACAACAGAATGATGTACCTACAAATGTTCTTTTATCTGTTCACATAAAATTTATGGAAGAAGGTTAATTTTTAATATTGGTGGGTCAAAAGCTATACTGGTTTTTTGGTTACTTAGATCATGATGACGACAATCATTTCAATCGAATTATAATGATTAGAAGATAGTTTCTGAAGTATCTTCAAAACTATCATCACACTTTTGTACTTTGATTTGACTCTAACTATTTGGTATGGCAGCAAACTCCATCTAAGAAAAAAATATCTATTTACCAAACATGAATAAGCAAACAAGCACATCTAACGCAGACACGAGATCGGTCAAATAGAGAAATTCAGTCACAAGAACAAGTATATAGCTTAATTCGGTTACTGAAAAAACAAATTTTACCTTGCAAGACGACATATATTGCACATCTACCACTTTGTCTAGACGAAAAAACTCCGCTCATTTTTTCTGTTTTAGCAGCCAAGAGTTAGGAAAGTTGGACCCCTACCTGAAAATGACACCACAAAGAAACACTTGGTCAGAATGTATCAATACCTTACAGTACGGGCCAGAACCCGGACCCCTACCCAGAACTGACAATTAAAAAGAAATTGCGTTGTACACATAACGTATCTATAAGTGCAACAAAACTACTTAAAATGTTCAACAGTTTGACCAGTCTATCTTAGCCTGTGACACGATATCGTAACGCCAACTGTTTCCAAAATCTGTATCACTGTAAAAAGCTAGCTACTTTGATAGCTCCCTTTCCCTGACCTCAACCCTTACCAAAACACATCCACAGTCTAAATTCATTGAAGCACAGTACAATAGTATTAATTTTGGTCATAGTTTATGGTAAAAGTATTATTTCTGGTATCAATACTTTCATCATCAATACTTACATCAACTATCTCCAAATAAGTGTGCATATCATTATCTTATGATAACTGCTGAATTATAAGTAATTGAGTGTCATTCAAATTTTTGATTTGTTGATGTCTAAGCTCTAGTGACTACACTTAATTTCGCCACTACAGAACCTCTAGAGAACAATACTTTTTAAAGGAGTAAAATACTTTTTAATTAGTGTAATGAAACTTAAGGGACTGAACGAAAACATAAAGTAAGCATCATGACTAAATCAACGTAAATTACATTTCACAACCAACATATGCCTATAAAGTAGCTCTTAGAACCAATTAGTCTTCTACAATGTCCTAGTCTAATTCAATTTTGTCATATGAAGTACTAGTCAATTAACTTATCAAAAAAAAAAAGTACTAGTCAACCAAGATATTGGATACACATGCGGAGCTATCTAATTAGAGTTTGAATATATTTGTTTTTGTTTCTTTAAAGAGAGGGGGAGAAGAAAGGATTAGCAGTCCTAGGTCCCGTAGCTGTGTGCATTACTGAGTAGGCTGCTTATTTTCCATTTTTTTTCCATATTTGTGCACGACTAAACCAAATATCGTCCGGTATAAAGAGCTAGAATTTGAATTCTTGTCGAATAAAGTCAAGAAAAGAAATGACAGAAAAAATTCATACCTTACTATCAGGTACAATTAGCTGAAACCTGAGACCAACATAGTCTTCAGATCATCAATTTCCTTAATCAATCTGTCATTCTCATGGCTCTCATTCTGTATCTCAGCATGCAGTGCTGCAATTTAATAACTTGCAGCAGGTTACTAAAAAATTTGAAGTGGGATCTGGTACATAAAATTGTTTGACAATACCAGAAGCATAAAAGTCAAAGTAAGCCATGATATCCAGCCGGTACTGAACTAAATTTTGAAATACATGCATGATGAAACAAAGAGGCGAAAACAAAATGAGAGGAACCGCCACATTTCCTACGTTATGCATCAAATAATAAAAGAAATCAAACTAACACCAGGAGCAAACAAGTTTCCAGACCATCTATTAGAACAAAAGAATCTGAAGTACGAGGAACTAAAAACTCGTGAAATGAGAAAATAAGAAAAGAAATAAAATCAATATGAATACCAAAGTTGACATAAATCTTCACAAAATTGATAATGTAGATTCTGATGGCAAAGACAAAAAAGGGCCAAATCAACTCTAGCACAGGAAAATTCTTGCGTAAAAATGCTATATCAAGCATCCTCTTTATTGTTCTTTTTCGTTTGAAGATCATATTCTATGATAGAATGTACCATGGTCATGTTACAAGTCAAATGTAAAACTAATCTCCAAACAACAAAGAGAATCAAGGGACAACTCAAAAATTGAGGAGGAAAATCTACATGTGAACACTTTGGAGGTTCATACCTTTCGGTTCATACCAACAAGGAAAGGATGAATGTAAAGAACAATTGTTACAGTCGCATATAAAGTAATTCATTAACAGGATAAATCGTAGAAAATATCAACAGATTTCCAGTAAGAATTGTAACTGATAAAGGGGGGGGGGGGGGGGTGTTGGGGGAAGCAAAATCATCAATTCTTTGAGCAAGAAAAGAAGAAACCAGAAGTTTTTGATAATATATTACCGGAATTGGATTCATGAAGATCTTGAAGAACTTCTTCCACAAAAGCTGACATTGAATTCTCCAGAGCATTATTTTTCTGATCTAACAGATTGATTTCATTTTCAAGAGCCTCCTTCACAGACAACAAATTTGCCACTAAATTATTCTTTCCCTTGTCAATTTCCTTCTGAAATTCCAGGCACAGAGTAGTAAACTGTTCCCTGTGAAAAACTAATACGTTCATCAATCAGCACCACAAGGTTACACAAGAGAAGAGGACCAAGACAAAGACATTCTAGCAAAAAAACCATCAAAATCTAACAAAAGTTCAAAAGGTATGAATAATTTATTAGCAGGATAATCCTGCATAAGAGAATGCTTAGAATCGTATGAATGAATCATGAAGTGCAGCACGCTGTTGGATTTCTGATTCAATTTAAACAATCAAAATCCCAATAACTTCGCCATGGAATGGAATCATAACAACCAGATGAAATGAATTCATCTAATTGGAAGTATCTGCATACAGAAGTTCCTAATTTTACAAAGCCCAGTGAGAGAGCAAATAACAGGTATCACAGAGATATTCAACAAAAAAGACCTAAGAATCATTTATCCACAATGTGACATCCAGCAAAACACAATATATTAATAGTGAACTGAAAACATAACTGCTTTTAATTTGCTTCACCGATAGATTTAATCAAAATCGAACATTTTCACATTCAAATTAGCAACAATTTCAATTAACAATACCGCTTCTCGTTCATTCTCCGAATCACATCCTCTCGCTTCTTTCTGAGAGAACTCAACTCCTCCTCCAAAACCTTGACAGATTTCATCGAACAAACTCTACCAATTCCATCGAACAACCTAATTAATTATAAAATAAATAATAGACGAAATAGAATAGCGATTCGGAAATTTACTAGCGACGGAGATTAAACCGACGATCTCAAATTGCAAAACGTAAAGCGTTTTGGTGAGTTCCGATTCTGTGGATGCGAGCGCGGCCTCGGCTTCTTCGCACTTAACGATCTCTGACTCGATCTCTCGCGTGACTTGAATGTTGGCATCGATTTCTTCGTTCACCTAGGGGTTATTGTTTGGAACGATCGAAATTGCTCGTTAGTGAGAAAGCGTAAGCGTAGATAGATGAGCATTAACTAGTGTGATAATAATCGCACAAAGAGAAGAGAGAAGAGAACTTGATCGAGCATGTCCTTGAAGGAAGAGATCTGGCAGAGAATCGCTCCTGAATCCTCCATTTGTGCGTCAGCGTCCCCCTGGCTTTCCCGCCTTTTCTTCACAACTATTGTCTCGCTGTTGTGTAACGGTTTGTTCTCGAAATTTTTTTTAAGAAATTAAATCTATTTGAAGCATCAAAAAATTGGTTCTCTTTTTGATAAGTACGCCATTTTCTTTTCTTGGTTTTTAATTTTTTAAAATTTTGGGGCATTTTTTGTATGTTTGATTCAACGATACCAATTTCAAAACCGAGTTCTGAGAGTTCGCTAGTTATTTAAGAGAGAATTTGATTTTGTCAAATATTCCTCACAAAGTGTCCTGATAAACTTAAACTGTGGGAAGCACTTTTAAACTCATACCATACCTATATTTGCTTTCTCAAATATATTATTATTTTTTAGCACTTTCTAAAATAAATTATTGACAATACTCTTTTCTTCACCTTTTAATGGTAAATAATTTATATATGTATATATTTGTCTGCATTTATTTGCAATTATAACATTTTTTAAGTAATACAACTAAAAAAAACTAGAAACTGGATAACTTGCGAGATGGTTCAGCCCAGACGGGCCTTGTTATTCCAGGAGCCGAGCTGGACTAGGGTTTTGGGCCAACTAAGGCCCAATGTTATGGGCCACTAGAGCTCTTGTAGCATGGCCCAGCCTAAGTCGAGCCCTAACTAAAATAGGAATGATAATATATTTTCTCTCAAGTATTAACTATATTATAAACTCTTTAAACAAACTTAGGAGTCAGCGGATAAAAGGTGGAACATGTGTGTATTCACAGAGGGTTCGGGTTATGTAAATCGTTCAATTGTAAATGACATGACATGGGTAATAAAACCCAATCAATGCACTTAAGATTGTAACTGAAACGTTACAATCATTAATGAAGAACGTTACGGACGTTAATAACATTTCATCAATTCACCATCTATATATAATCGTCAGAAGCAACATGTGGAGGTAGGTGATACTCGGTCTATACAACTACACTCTGCCAAATTTTCTACTGACTTGAGCGTTGGAGACTCCCCGGAAAGTATCCTAATCTCATCGTGTTCTGTGTTTTCAAGTCTCAAAGTGACGTTCAAGGTTTCCCAAGTATTCGAGTTTTCTTCTTTATTGTTGTTTGAGTTTTCAGGCAACAATAATTGGCGACATCTATGGGGATTGAACGAAAAACCTTATTCATCGGCATTCATAAAAGAGTTCATCTTCAGAATCAACGGTATCTACAACATTCACCATGGTGCGAACATCTTATCAACAAACTGGTCATCATGAGAAGGAGGCGAGAGGAGTTGGTGTCAGAGTTGGAGCTAGAGCCACGAGAATCGTTGTTCCAACCGTTCCACTTGCCGACTACAAAGCACTTAGGAAACAGAACGAAGAGAACCAGAAAGCTTTAGGCGAGATGGAAACCTTGCTTCAGCAGTTCCTTCCTCAGCAGCGACTCCCACCCACGTTGTGCGCCTACGCCCAAAGTGTCTGGAGTGGAGGAGTCTAAGAAAGATGTGACACTCTACAACAAAGTCATAGACAACTTCCTCAAATTTTTGAACAACCAAAATCTTTCGCCTCGAAAGGAGCTCCTTCACGTCATGATGCTTCAAGCTCGAGCCGATCTCAGGAAGAAGAACCATCTCAACATGGTAGGGAGTACCTATAGGGGAGAACCGAGGGTTCTTCTGAAGAAGCCTAAAGTGGAGCCCCTATCTTTAATGAGTGCTTGAGAAGCAACGAACATCAGGAACATGATCGAGGAAGTCTTCAAGCAGAAGAAGTTGGTCCCTGTGAAGGAAGAGTAACAAAAGGCAAAAGCTACATTAACTAGGGAGGTTATGAGAAAACCACTTCCTCCAAAGTTCAAGATGCTCACATTGCCGATTTTCCTGGGAAAAGAGGACTCGCACAAACATTTTCAGAACTACGAGGCCATCAGGATGCTTCATGGACGGGAGGATGCCACCATGTGCTATGCATTCTCGGTCATGCTGAAGAACCATGCTCAATTATGGTTTAATGGATTGAAGAAGGCATCTCTCTCTTGCTTTGACTAGCTCAAAAAGGATTTCATCAACGCATTCGTCATAAAATAGGAAAAAGAAACAGGATGTTATGTACTTGTTAAGCACTAGGCAGAATGAGAAGGAGACTCTTCAACAGTACTTGGATAGATTCAGAAATGCAACTCTTAAGATTCATGATTTGCAACCAAGCGTGGAAGTAGCAGCAATGTTGCAGAGGATGCGATCAGTGCAGCTATAAGAGTCGATGTCTCTGGACCAATCAAGGACCTTGGACGATCTCTTTGTGCTTGATAACAAGTACATTTTGCATGCAGAAGTCCTGAAGATAATAAGGAGCAAAGATGACAAAGAAAAGAAACTGAAGGAAATAGAAGCACAAGAGGATCCGAACAAGAAGAAGGAGAAGTCTCAAGGCTCAAAAAGACATCATGATCCACACTTCGAAAAGTACACTCTACTGAGCGAGTCAAGGTCAACCATCTTGGCAATGATAGAAGGCTCAAGCTCATCACTTTTCCACTAAAGACCGGCTAGACTTTAGGAAGAAATGTGGATGCATACTACAAATACCATGATGCGAATAGACACTCCACAGACAAGTGTTGAGAATTGAACAATAAAATCGAGAACTTGGTTCGAGCTGGGCACTTCGACCAATTTTTTGATGTTGAAGCATCAAAAGGGGAGCCAAACAGTGAAACAAGGAAATGTAGGAGGAATGGCGCATGAATAGGTGATCGACATAGGACCAAATAGGCATGCCGCCACTTGAAACGTCAGGCTTTATCCTTTGAGTATACTTCTAATGGTGGTAAAAGTTGATTTTTTTTAAGTTATTGTTTGTCCTTCCATATGTAACTTGTCATTTTGAGCAAATAACATGTTTATTTTAATCTTTTATACATAATGATTATCCTTTCTACTAAAAGAATAGGATAACTTGGTACTTAGCCACACAAACACGAAAGGGCATGCGAGAAACCGAGCTCGTGTAAACAAAAGTAATCGAACGTGTTGTGAGCCTGAACATTGGCTTCTCACCATCAACGCATAACGAACTGTTAAAACACATCGTGAATAAAAAGGCTTGTGAGAAATCGGGCTCTCACCATTACACGTGCAGTAAAGTATAACAAGTTGCTAAGTCTGTGTGAGTAGAAAGGCTTGTTAACACTAAAGCCCTCACTAAGAGTATGTGATGAACAATTAAACAGTGAGTACAAAAATTTGCAAGAAATCGGTATTGTCATGAGCGCATGCAAGAAATCGGTATTGTAGAATACACGCAGTGAAAAATTGAACATTGCATAAGTGTGGCAAGTGAAACTCCAAGTGGTATTGTCATGAATGCACACGACAGCTAATTCGCTAAAACGTGTGGCAAGTGAAACCCCAAGTGGTATTGGCATGAATACAGGCGTGTGGAAAGTGAAACCCCAAGTAGTATTATCATGAGCGCATACGACAGTTTATTTGCTAAGGAATGTGGCAAATGAAACCTCAAGTGGTATTGTCTTGTGCGCTCGACCTTCTGTCTACTCCGTCCTCAACAAATGAATCAACTCCTACATTACTAAGATTCAACCAAAATCATTTGTCCAAAAAGTCATTTGGAAAAGTGATTGGGGAGCAATGATACATACAAATTGTGCAGAAAAGAAAAGCACATGAACAAGAAGTGGAGATAATGAACTTAACGTAGTGGAGTGGAAATGACGAACTACTCGATGAACTCCACTCAGCAAGTGGATAAACTCCACAAGGAGATGAGATAATAAACTCCACGGGGAGATGGCGAACTCTGTAAAGTGGGGTCAAGATGCTGAACCTCGCGATGAGGTGAACTCCACGGGAAGATGGTGAACTCCGCGAAGTGGGGTCAAGATGTTGAACCTCATGAGGAGGTGAACTCTGCAAGGCGGGGTCGGAATGATGGACTCACGTGGAGATGGCGAACTCTGCCAAGTGGATTCAAGATGTTGAACCTCACGAGGAGGTGAACTTCACGAGATAGAGTGGATGACGAACGTCACAAGGTGAAATGGACGACAAGCTTCATGGGGTGGAGTGGACGGCGAACTTCACGAGGTGTAATGAAAATCATGAATTGCATGAGGTGAAGTAAAGATGATGAACTCCACAAAGTGGAGACGGGATGATGAACCTCACATGCCGGTGGACTCCTTGAGTCAATGAGCTCCACAAAGTTGTAAACTACGTGAAATGGCTAAGCTCCGTAAGGCGAGTCGGCGAAATCCACGAGCCATAAACAGTGAACCAAAAAGATGTCACGAGCCCCCAAGGTGTGCTGAACACCTACAGGGTAATGAGGGTGAAGTCCTTCAAGAAGTGGCTTCAAAACACCCACCGGTGGTGAGGATGATGAGTAATGTGCCTCTAGAACGCCCACCGATGGTGGGGGTGATGAGTAATATGCTCCTGAACACCACCGATGGTGGGGGTGATGAGTAATATGCTTCCTAAATGCGCACGTGGTGGTGAGGGTGATGAATCCTCTAAGAAACGACATATCACATCTACAACAGTAACGACAAGTGGTCTAGTCTACAACAGTAACAACAAGTGATTTTGGTATGCAACGGCAATGACAAGTGGTCTGGTCTACAACATCAACGGCAAGTGGCCTTGAAACTCTCTAATGGCGTGTCGCCTCTAGAACATCTCGAACGACACATCCCCATTTGAACACCTAGAAAAATAATGGCCTGAAAAAAATCCAGTAACTACAACAAATAAAAAGAAGAAATAAACAAAAAAATAAGAAGAGAGAGAGAAGGCCATATTCCAGTAACCGTAACAAACAGACAAAAAGCAACAACCAGCGAAGCAAAGCAGGGCTGAGGAAGAGAAACCAAAACTCATGAAAATCTTGGAGGACAACAATTTGAGCATCAATTTTGAGAGAGAAAGACAGAAGTTGCAACAAGCAAAATAAAAAAGAAAAAGAGAAAAGGCAAATTTCAGTGTGTCCGAGATTAAGAGATTTGCAAGAAGGGATGAGTTGAAGTTGGGAGACAACGAGATGAAATTTTAGAATTCTTGGGATAAAGAGATGAATTGCAGTAGAGACAAAAGACAAATGAGAACCGAAGAAGAAGAGACGCCACAACAAAAAAAAAAATTAAGGTGAGAATCAGATTAAGGAGAACCAGAAGGGTATGAAAAAATTGGGAAGGTAATTAATTGGAATGGCATGATTTCTGGAAGTGTAAATAGAGTGGGAAGTGAGGCGAAATCGAGAAATCAAGCAAGGCAAGAGACAATCACGTTAATATCAGTTTTCAACTTGAGAATTTGTTTTCCTAGTTTGGAGGTTGAAATCTGTTGATAAATAGGAAGTAAAGATCATCACAGTAAATCTGGAGGTTGTTGACAATTCAAGAGGAATGAAGCTAATTCAAAAATTGCCTTCTAGAATTAAATTGGTAATTGTTTGGAATTGGCAATGGCTTCATGCTGCGGGTGAGAACGCAGCCAAGAGGGTCAGAAAATTGAAGGAGAATCGAATCAAGTAAGGAATAATTGATTAAAAAGTGCTAACTGGTCTCTGTTGACAAAAGAAAGAAAATAAGGAGAAGTTGAGAATTTGCATTCACGGCCCAGGAGACAATTCAGAAAGCAATAGCTACGAGAGAGCAAATCAAATTGATTTAATTAAGGAGCAAATCAAGCAAATCTAGAATGGAATTAAATCAAAATGGAAAGGAAAATTTGGAGGGAAATAAATTAAGTTGATTTGGGAACAAATCAAGGGCCTGTAACTTTGAAGTTTTTTACTGAAATAAAAGGAAGAAGAATTGGAAAAAGACGATCCCGAGTTGGTATAATGAGTCAACTCAGTGGTGGCACGGAAAACAGCCTGCTAAGCCCTGAGATTTTGGAAAATGAGTGCGACGCACCTTGCTAAAGCAAATATTCACTGGAAAGCCCCTAAACCAAATATTTGCACCGAAACCTATCTTACACAAATTTTTACTCTTATCTTAGTAAAATTCAAAGAAAATATTGAGGAGAAATTGACATGATATGGGTAATAAAACCCACTCAATACACTTAAGACTGTAATTGAAACGTTACAATCATATTAATAAAGAAAGTTAAGAACGTTAATGATATTTCATCAACTCACCATCTATAAATAGTCATCATAAGCAACATGTGGAGGTAGATGATACTCAATCTATACAATTACACTCTGCCAAATTTTCTACTGGCTTGAGAGACGAAGACTCCCTTAGAGAGCATCCTAATCTCATCGTATTCTGTATTTCAACTCTCAATGCGACATTCATAGTTTCCAAATATTCAAATTTTTTTCATTATTATTGTTCGAGTTTTCAGACAACAACAATAAACAAAGTCAAACGAGCAAAATAGGATTCTCCATTTGTGTGCAAATTGAGGGATAAATATACTAGAGACCCAAATGTGGGTCTATATTGTAGCAGTCTCATTTGTATGGCACATTATTTTTCTTTTTTGCTTTTATCTTGTTTTTTATTTTTTCTTTTTTTTTGTAAATTAATGGATTTATTAATTACGTTGTGATAAGTTTAGTTATAGTATATTTGTACTTTTAATCAATGTATGTACTAAATTAAAATCAAATTTAATTAATAATTTAATTTATTTACAAATAATAACTAAAATATAATAAATATGATTTTTTTTTAAAATATCAAAATATATTTTCGGTTGAAAGAATAAGTAAAGTAATTAAATTTAGGTGTAAATTGTTAAATAATAATAAAAATAAGTATGGAAAGAAATATATTTAAAATATTTTATTTTAGTATTAAAAATAGAATTACTGATTAAAATTTTGTTTATTATAATTATTATATTTTAATATAAATTTATTGTATTTTAGTGTTTACTGTTCAAAATGGTTTGAATTTAACGAAAATGGTGATTAGTTGAGTGACTTTTCTAGGTGAGTCCGTACAGACGGTCGGGTGTGTTGCGCTTTCTGATTCACGCTGGACGGTACACGTGGAGTTGAATTGATTAGCCTAATTGAGTTGTCTAGTATACTGACCTGACTACGATGTTTTAGACCTCAGTTTCGCCCCCTCCCTAAGAAATTATACCACGCATATAATTACTAAATCTAATTGCACTAAAAGACAAAGTTTTAATTCTTTGCATTTTGACACAAAAATATCAAATATAATTACATTAAAAGACAAGGTTATTTCCAATATGCCAATATTCAGTCAATATTAGTTGTATTTCTAATTTGTTATTATTTAAAATTATTTCTTTATAATATATATGTAATAATAAAAAAATACAAGTGTAATATTGTCATGTAGTTTTATAATAATCTAATAATAGCTGAAATAATATGCCAATATCTAAGTCAATATTAGTTGTATTTTTATTTTTTTATCATTGAGAATTATTTTTATAATATATATGTAATAACAACAAAATATAAGCGTAATATTACTATGTAGTTTGATAATAATCTAATAATAGCTGAAATAATATACCAATATCTAAGTCAATATTAGTTGAATTTTTAATTTTTTATCATTAAAAAATATTTTTAATAATATATATGTAATAATAACAAAATATAAGTGTAATATTACAATGTAGTTTGATAATAATTTAATAATATCTGAAATAATATGCCAATATCTAAGGCAATATTAGTTGTATTTTTAATTTTTTTATCAATTAATTTTAATAATATAAATAAAATATAAGTGTAATATTGCCATGTAGTTTTATAATAATCTAATAATAGCTGAAATAATATGCCAATATATAAGTCAATATTAGTTGTATTTTTTTTTATCGTTAAAAATTATTTTTAATAATATATATGTAATAATAATAAAATATAAGTGTAATATTGCCATATATTTTTATAATAATGTAATAATTAAAGAAATCTAGCTACCGTTTTAATAGATAAATAATATATAATAGTAGGTTCAAGTTACCTACCTCAATTCCAGCAGACGCTCGACCCAACCAGCAGCAGAAGACATCAAGGTCAGATTCTGAACTATATTGGTCTCGCAAGCAAACCACGGTCGGATTGGCGACGGGAGTGCTCTTCTGTTTCGCAGCCTAGATCCACGCGGATAGAAACCATCGACGAACGAGGATCAAGTAGAGGAAGGAGATAGGTGGCATGGTGGAAGAAGAGCTCTTTTCTTCCTTTTCTCTTTCTCTCACGTTTTAGTGGGATGGAAAGAATCGAAGAACTCTTTCTTTCACCACCAATTTATAAGCCCTTAAATGGGTTTTGGGCCCAATGGGCTTAGCATATGAGTTTTATGTGTCCATCTCAATTGGTCTTGGTTCATCGTCCCAGTTCACACCTTGACCCACCAAGTTCGGTTCACCCATCATAGGCGGACCGCTTTTCCAACATATCCCACTCGCACATGACGGTATGATACATCATCATGTAACATGGTTAACACTTATATAACCATGCTCGATCATTTCGTCATACATGCAAATAGACCGTGCGACCAGCATACGATAAGAGCATAATTGTTATACACCTGTAAGGGATATATAACAGCTCCTTACTCAATCCTGCCAGAAGGCGTCTCTTGCATAATAGCTCCATTCTACCATAGTGTATGCAACAACAACACAATTTGCTGGAATGTATGCCTTTCCCCTAGTTCGTAACCACAGAATCGTTGCTTTCGAACTTCTCGATCTCACGAAAACTTCATTCATAGTTCACACATCATGTGATAAAT
The DNA here is from genome assembly GCA_948243855.1 of Flueggea neowawraea. Lineage (NCBI taxonomy): Eukaryota > Viridiplantae > Streptophyta > Magnoliopsida > Malpighiales > Phyllanthaceae > Flueggea > Flueggea neowawraea. The sequence goes on along the minus strand of CAODLS010428750.1, from coordinate 17 downwards.
TACATGAGAGCTAGCTA
>CAODLS010428681.1:0-16613 GCA_948243855.1 Flueggea neowawraea | reverse complement strand
CTGGGTGGTGGAGAGTGTGTCATATATGGAACAGTGATGGGGAGTGTTGGAGCATTGCTTCCATTCACCTCACGAGACGATGTGGATTTCTTTTCACACTTGGAGATGCATTTGAGACAAGACCACCCGCCTTTGTGCGGACGAGATCATATGGCATATCGATCCGCTTATTTCCCGGTTAAGGCAAGTTTCTGATAATTCTATTCGTTTCATTTGCTGCATGGTGATTTTCTGTCTTCTGCCCTTGGTTTTCATGCTACCTTAGATTTTCTGGAAGCATGCTTAAAGTTTCTTATGTTTTGCAGGATGTGATTGACGGTGATCTCTGTGAGCAGTTCCCATCTCTTCCTCTTGATATACAGAGAAAAATTGCCGATGAATTGGACAGAACTCCTGGGGAGATTCTGAAGAAACTTGAAGAAGTAAGGAACAGAATCATTTGAGAATGGGTCAGCCTGAAGAAACTCAAGCCCTTTTTCCGTTTTGGCTGCAGTGTCAATTTTCAAAGTATCTTGTGTGTATTAAACAAAATCCCTTTGATTATACTTCTGGAATCTCACAAGAGGAAAGAAAATCTTGCTTGGTCACTGCTTGACATTCAACGAAGGGCGACGGAGTCATCTATCCATCCATTCATCCATCCTCTCCAACACCTCTCCTATGGCGAGTATAGAGCAAGTTTCAGGAGCGATGAAAGCTGGCATATAAAGAGAGAGTATGACAAAATGAATAACTGTGCCAGGTAGGTGTAGTTGTGGGTCTTTAAACACGGTTAAATGTTTTAGTTCGTGATCGTTAAAATCAGAATTCATTGTTAGGCTCTAAGCAGGTTCTTGTAATAGTCATTGCCAGCCCAAATGGCTTCAGATTTCTGTTCATCAATCTGATTCTGATTTCATTTGATGCTGATGTTAGACTTTTTGGTACAAGAAATTGTATGGCTGTCCCGTTTTGGTTCTCAATGCTTAATTTAGAAACAGCTGCTCAAATTGAAATCTAGTAATTTACAGTAATATGAACAATCGATTCAAGTTCATCATGATAAACAAAAATGGGAAAAAAGAAAGAAAAGAGATTAATAGGCTTGTGAATCCCGTCTCTAACTAGCCTTTGATGAGGAGAAGCTTTTAGCTTAATCCTGCAATTGCTTTCATGCATTAACGCCCAGCCAAGTTTTGCAGGCAACAACCTTCTCATCCTCCTGTTTCATTTCCGTCTACAATAAACTTAACTTTTGAACACTTTCTTCATCAGTTATTCTTGAACTGATAATCATTCTGGTTCTTGAACTCGGTCTCCAACCTTGTATTTCCAAACGTGGCTCTCTTGTCCAACCAGGAAATTATGTCTCTGAACACTATCTCAATGTTTTCTGGTGGCTCTCCATATAGCAATCCATGCCACATTTCCGGGTACAAATTGATGGTTTTGTCGGTGCTCGCGGCCACATCATGGAGTAGTTTGCTGACAGATTTATCAGTCACTTTATCGTCTTCGCCGTGCATAAGCAGGAACGGCAAGGAAACCTGGTCAGGATTAACTAGATCATAAGTAACAGAACCATAGATTTATCATGAAATTTCAGTGAAAATGTGCTTGTTTTTTCGGTAACGAACCTCTGGAAGCATCTTCTCCACTTCCATGGTTGTCCTTAAGAGCTCATACCCAGTTTTCAAGCGAGGCCGTCCTTTGTAGCAATATGGATTTGCTCTAATCTGCAATTGGTTTGTTTTAATTAGACATTTAGACTGAATATATGTGATGTAACAATGGAGTCGTGGTCTGTAATGGTTGAAATATACCTCTTGTCTTACTTCAGGTACTTTGAATGCAGCATCAATAACGTCCTTTCCCGGTATGATCTTCCATGTTGGAATAACATAGGTAAGCTTTGTTAGCACGCTGATTACTACTGGATTTGGCCTCATATCTTCTGCAATCTGTAACACAAAAATATCATAAAAATCATGAATTCACTCTTCAAATATCATTTCTTTCTTAACAATCGAATTGTAGGGAAAATAAAGTTATTATTTAATGTTTGTTGTTGGTTGATAGACAAGAAAAAAGAAAACAAGATTTTATATAGTTTTTGTCAGTTCTTTATTGGACCATCTAGAAGAAGGTATCATAAAAGACATGGTCATTCTTAAAACGAACGGCAAAAAACCGGAACCGAAACCAAAGCCTGGGTTTCCAACCTGCTTCAGATTTAAGGTTTGAAAAACCATGCTGAGTTTGAACACGACTCAAGCGTCGGTTAAACCGACAGTTCATGGTTTTTCAATACCAATTTTTCTATTTTTTTAATGTTAAACTCATATTTTTCTTTATGTACAAAATTTTATTACTTGTATTTTATTTTAACAAGTTGTATTTTTCAAACTACGGTGTATTTTTATCACTTATATTTTGACAAGTATTTTTTAAGATAAGTTTTACTTTGTTACTTATATTTTAGTAGTTATATTTTGTTACTTGTATTTTTTGTAAAAAAACATTTTAATTGAATTATTACTTGTATTTTTTATTTATTTTGTTTCCTTAAATTAATTGCACTACTTATCATAACCATTAATCATTAATAATTACGAATCTAGTATTTATTTGGTTTAATTAAATTGAAAAAATAACCTGCCCAAACCATCAAACCAAGACCGTTGGACCAAACTGTTAAAATTAGAACCGAACCACACATAACCGAATCAGGATGGTTTAGTTCAGGTTCAACCTTTCACCAAGGCTGAACCGTGGTCATATCTAAGACATTTGACTCAGAAAAAAAACGAGATTATAAAAAATCAACTTTGACATTTTCTGTTAAACTTATTTGACAGTTGAATTGGCTATATATATGTTTCTACAGCCACAACTGAATTGAAAGAAAAAAAAGCATCATAATTTTTTTATTTACAAAAGTAATTTTTCAGTGAAAAATCATATATGAAACCATTTAACGCTAGTTCAAGTTATTGGTTGTGTGAGTTATATTGAATCTTTGATACCCCTAAAAAAAAACCTTCCCTATCAAAGGTGTCAAAATTAGCTAAAAAAACTTGGTTTTTAATACTTTCTTGAAATAAAAGATAAAGAGAAAGAAAGATTGGTTAATACTAAAAAAAAAGAAACAAACCCTGAAATCTCTATGGCACCAAACAAATGTATATAATCAGTGTTTAAAAAATGAAGGGAACAAAACGAGATCCAAAAATGTAGGCAGACCGACCTGAAAGCCAGCCAAACAAAACGTGGTTTCCACACAAACCAGAGAAAGAGTGTGACAGGGTAAGGCTCAAATTACAGAGGCTAAAATTCAGAACACAACAGAACAAAACAAAACTCACCTTACACATGGGAGCCACCAACACTGCACCGTCCCAAAACTCTGGCTTCTTTCTGTGCAATAACAGCGCCACTGCTCCTCCCATGGATTCTCCTAACAAGTACCTCATCTTCCCTTTATTTTCCTCCTCCACTGCAAGCCACACAAATAATGAAAAATTTAATCAACAATTTAAACTCTACAACATTTTTTTATATAAAAAGGCTATGTATGAGAATTTCAATCTCTTGGAAGGTCAAGATGGGCACAGACCACACGGACAGACCACACGGGTTCAAAGTGGCCGCAACTCTCCCTTGGAAAACATAAGTGAATCCAAAACTGCGAGAAGGTTTCACTTACAACATATGCTTGTGAAATGATTGCAACAATCTTCAATTACATCATCCATGTTGTTTACATAGCATTCTAACCCTGCTGATTTTCCGTGGCCTTCATAATCTATGCCGTAAATTGCATACCCTGCCATTGCGAGCCGGGTCGCGGTGCCTGATTGAATTATGATCAGAGTCATTAAATTTTCATTTGTTTGATGGTTGGTTTACAGAGACAGAATTGAAACAGAGACGATATTTGCTCACTGTTCATGGTGATGCTGCACTCCATGGCATAACCATGGCATATAAAGATTAGTGCTTTCGGCTCTTGATTCGCCGGAATCCATTTGCAGGTGAAGAGCTTTAGTCCTCTGGAATTCAATATATGTTCCTGCATTGAAACAGAATCGTGAATCTGATTCTTTGAACGACTTGTTCAACACGAAAATTCAATCAAACACCAGACATGACTCAATCTCACCTCATCATATCTGACATTTTCTATCTCTCGGGCCTGCCAACAATAAACCAGAGAACACAAATAAGAATTGAACACAACAAATGAAACAGAACCCGAGTTTTTTCGGCTCGATTAAATCTTCTCCAGCGCTAAGAAATCGCGAACAAACAACAATAACATTACTATAAAACAGAACAGATGAAACCAGAGATATGAACATACCATTGAGTTGGGTTTCTTTCAAAGAAAGATGATAAGCGTGTACTGGTGTAAAATATATATAAACCAAAATAGAAAAGGCTTGAGAAAAATGGGAGAGTCAAAAGGAGGAAGAAGGAGAGATGAGAGAAATAACAGTTTGCATGGGAATTTAAAGGGTTGAACTAAGAATATGGAGCTGAACACATTAATAGCTATTGTGTATATGTTGTAACAAACAACTTGGCCTATGTGTGGCCGAACCTAAATTTACTCCGTAGTACACATGTAACACTCCGAAAGAAGATAAGATATTGATCAAACTCATGGCGTGCAAACTTGACCTAATCTACCCAATTATCTTATTATTAGTTCGTTAATGATATGACTTATTTTTTCCTAACATTAGGTACACAAAATTCAAATGTGTTGGGAAATTAATAAACAATGGTTAATCTTGTCTGGTTGTCATATTTTATTTATTTGTCATCAACTAATTCTTTTTATATTATTATATATTATTTGGGCATCGTTATTGAAGTCATCTAATACCGAATAAATAAATATAATTAACGAATAATTAACCGAGTAATCAAGAGCCTACCTCTATATACGTAGCAACAGTAACAGACACAGAACAAAATTCAAGTGGGAATCGATGGTAAATAAAGTGGTATTTTATAGTTGGTAGAAACTATATGTTATTTTATGAGTAATCAAGAGTCTACCTCTATATACGTAGAAACTATATATTATATATAATGTGTCAATTTCTCATATAATATTATAAATATATATAATATACCTAAATAAACCAGATATATGTATTATATATTAAGAGACTCAAGCGGGATCACGCGACCATGCCGAACCCCCCTTAGGTCCACCCCTGCGCAGTAGAACTGAATCAGTTGGATACTTTAAGAAATGAATTATTGTTAATCGTCATGAATCACGATTACAGATGCCATGAGAATGAGAAGCTAAGTTTTAACTCATAAAGTAGCAAACAAATTTGACAATCGGCTCATGTAGGAAGCTCGTAAAAAAAAATCGATAATAGGTTCAATAATGAACATAAAAATTTGCTTATAAAATGATATTAGCTTGCCTATTACTTAAAAACTCTCATAATGTGCTGATCTCAAATCAAATTTATAATAAGTCGGACAAATTGCTAAATTTTAAGCGAACCAAATTTATACGACTAAAAACCCAACTTAAACTTGAATTTTTTTTTTATAAAAAGCTAAATTTGATTCCTCTCTTAATTCTAAACAAAGAATATATATATATATATATAATTTTACAACTAGAAAACATACCCTTAAAAAATACGTACAAATAAGTGTCCATCGGCTCTGGCAAAGCACTAAACCGTCTACTCCAAGGGGTACAAATTGCGGTTGAATAATAACTAAGGGAACCTTTATGTTTGCTGAGATCAGATTGATGGTTAAAGGTGTTACGCAGCTTGCGATTTTGGACTTTTTGTGTTATGTGATAACAACAGCTTCATTATATGCCTTAATTACTCCTCTGGTCAATGTTTAGGGCAATTTCCATATTGGCGTTCTCTATTGCTATGATGTTGGCTTCCTTTTGCTGCTCCAATGGCTCATTCAACCTTTTCTTTCTTCTTTTTCCCAAGTAGTTATCACTGATTAAATTAGCTGGATATCTTCATTAATGATAGAGCTATGATGCCATCTGTGACATAGTCTTCTTTTTTTAACAATATACATTGAAAAGATAAACTAATTCTAAAATATACAAAGAAAAAAGAAGTATACATAAGCGTTGCACATGATACGATTTTTTTTAACATCCTTTTATTTAATTTAATGATAATTAGCTTTGAAATTATCATTAAGCCATTAATCAAAGCATGCCCACATGCTTACCAACAACATTAACATGTACCCATGATTTATCAAATATTTCAATGGATTAATTTGACTATGTATGTTAATACCGCTTTTTATTATAATATTATAAAAAGGGTATATTATACATATTAAATATATTGCAATTTAAAAAAAATCATATAACCTTTTTTTTATTATTTTACATCCTCTAATGTAGCAAATTAACTGCAATCTAAATCTTTCTCCATCTCCAAATCAATCTCAATAATTCAATTATTTTCAAATTTTAGACAAGAATAAGGAAAAAAACAAAAAATATTAAATTATTACACAGATCAAACAGTGAGGTTCTCTGTTAATTACCAAGTGGGTCTAATTGACATTAAAATCTGAAGGCGCAGGTCTCAAATTGCAGTCATCGTGTGAAAACAACATAATGTTGAAAGTAGTACTGTTTAAACTAGTCAATTATTCCCAATTCCCATCTTCTTGAGCAATAGCAATCCAATCTAAATCTACAAAATAGCTGTGCCATCGAACTTACAATTAAATGCTTACCAAGAGCACGATTTGGATGTTTTAATATCTAAGTACTACTAACAAATTTAGTAATTGTAATAAAAGAACTATTAAATCAGGAATATAAATTTGAATTACTTTTTTTATTTATTAAAAAATTAATATATTATTTAAAAATTAGAGTATTTACGACAATCTACTCTTTCAATAATTAATTTGATGGCGTCGTCAACAAAAGGATAGCAATAAGGCAAGTTTGACTGGTAAACATATTTTGGCCATGCGATGGATTTGCCTACACGGACGGCACTCGTTCGTCACTACTCTTTTGGACGGCGATCATAATTTTAACGATATATATATATATATATATATATATGAAGGAACTTCCATACCAATATTTATATGGTCCTTGCATTTATACCAAAAACATATATTAATAGAGAAAATTATTGTTTAATATTATTTTTTCCATTACATTAGTGTATCAAATCCTTGCCTCTTTTATCAATCAAAACAACTATTTTTATAGTTATATTTTATGAGATTTGAACTTAAAATTTATTTGTTTATCAGTTAAATCAATTTTTATGGACATCAAATCAACCACTTGTCTAATACAAACTCAAAATTAGGGGTATTGTCGGTTTTGAAATCGGCGGTTCCAGTTTGTCAAATGTGAGAACCGAAACCAAACCGTACGGTTTGGTCCGATTTTGGTTCAACCGTTGGTTTGATTACGGTTCCGGTTTATTTTTTTTTAATTTTGTTTTTAATCCACTGTTTTATTTCGTCATTTTTTTGGTTTGTAAATTTTGTTATATTTAATAATTAAATATATTACCAATAATGCATTGTATTCTAACGATTTTTTTAAATAATTTCCAAATAAATTAACTATTCTACTAGTAATTATATTATATAATTTAAAAAAAAAACTAGAAATTTTTCCTCTCTCTCCCTCCTCATCTCTTTGGGTGGGAATTAGTTGAATTTGACTCTCTTGAGTTCTAATATTTTCAACTTCAATATTTTCAAAATTTATATTTTCACAAAATTTTTCATTACTCTAAAATAAATATGCAAATATTAATTAAATATAATAAAATAATAAATTAAATAAATTAAACTATAGTAAAAATGTAGAAGGAATTTGAAAAATGTAATTGCAAAAAATAACTTTAAAAAATATGAAAAACGTAATTACAATAATAAAATATATAAATAATTAATAAGAAAAATTTAGAGGAAAATAAATTTGTGAGAGAGTGTAGAAGAGATTGAGAGAGAATAAATTGTGTAAATTGGATAGAAATAGGCGTCGTATTTATAGAGTTGAAAAAACAAAAAAGAAAGTGAAATAACTGTTGAACCGGTGGTTCGGTTTTTGAAAGGGTGGAACCGGAATTTAAACCGAAACCTTCTGTTTTTTGTCTGTCAATTCTGGTTCGATTCCGATTTTGATCGGTTTTAACCAGTCTGGTTCGTCGGTTTCGGTTTGATTTTACATGTCTACTCAAAATTAATCAATATCGCCATCAACTCAATATAGAAAAAAACAGAATGACACACGCACACGCAAAAAAAAAAACAAAGAGATTGGTGAGAGAGAAAGAAGGAAACAAGAAGAAAATGAATGGATTATGGATGGACGGTGGCAAAAAGGGGAGAAGGTGAGTGGGTGGGTGTGTAAACCACAAAAAAATATCTCAACTTATAAATGATGAAGTACATTACTTTCTTAACCGGATATGAAATTCTTGACGACATGTTGTATTTAAAATTCTTTAGGCCTATTTGTTTGGTTGATAGCCAAAATAATGCTAATCTTAAATCAATAAACAGTAAATACAATCTATTGTGAAAAAGAAAATACTTACCACATAAAAACATGTTTGTACAGAGAAAACAATTTAAGTTTGTACTGAATTGGAGTATCCTTTGGATCCTCTGGATATGGTGGTGATTGATAGTTAGCTCTTTTTGTGTCCATAACTTTGTGTCTGCGTCGTACAAGATATTGGCATTTGGTTGGTTTTTGCCTTTTGTGTTGGAATGGAGAAACGACAAAGACTAAACTGGTTGACAATCACACGTTAACTTGACGTTGCAAAAGCCAGACAACAGTACACTATCATTGGAGACTCCAAGCAATGACTATCACACGTTCACAAGCGTATCGAGAGAGAAGAACGAATAAGTTAAAACAACTGATAAAAAAAAATACTTGTAGCTTGAGTTGATATAAGTTTTTTTAAAATTTTAATTCAAATAAATTTATTAAACTGTTCTATTAGTTTTTTAATTTAATAAAAAATTTAGTTTAAATTATGCGTATGAGGAAAACATGAAAACTCAATAAATTAAATTCTATCAACGAGCTCAAATTATATAACAAAGAGCATTTCGTGAGACTGCAACCGCGAACATGATGAATAGTGCATCGCAGTCATAAGATGATGGTGGTTAATTAATTTAATTATTTGAATTTTATTGAGAAATCCATTTTTACATAATTTAATTTAAGAGGAAATTATCCTGTATCTTCATTTTGGATATTTCAGAAACAAAAAATCAATTTAAACAATCACAATTTAAAATTTTCATAGTGCATAAAGTGTTTTTCACGTGTTTTATCTCTCCTCTCTCCTCATTGCTCTCTTGCATTTCTGTTCTTTCCTCTTCTTTCTCCTCGCTCTTCTCTTTGCATCTCCTATCAGCTTCTATTTCCCATCCACCCATCTTGTCCACCTCTTATCTTCTTTTATTCTTTTTTCTGCGCTTGTATTTCATTCTGTCTTCTTCTTCTTTTTGTTGTTTGATATTTGACGAGGGAGATTGTGGTGGAAAGCTATTCTGATCGATGAAGGCAGTGATGTGTGAGAGAGACTTCGAGACGAACTAGAGAGCATGAGGGAGGGAGAGTGTTTTGACGGCGACGAACAAGAGAGAGATCGAGAGAACGAAGAAGTGCGTGAGATTGAGAGAGAGGGACGACAATGGCGGCTAGGGCTTCAAAACCTTAGCTACAACCCCGATCTCCTTGTTATTTTCTTGAAATTATATCTTAACCACTGAAATATTAGGTAAATATATTTTGTTCTCATTTGTATTTAGTAGGGCTGACAATTTTCGACATGATCCGATTACACGACTCGACACGAAATTAAACGGGTTTGAGTTGACCATAAACAAGTACGGGTCATAAACGGTTCGGACTCGTTTATGACACACACAAAAACGGGTTAGACGAGTTCAACTCGTCCAACCCGTTTATTTAATCGGGTTAAACGGGTTAACAGGTTACCCAACCCGTTTAAAACCGTTTAACCCGTTTACTTAATTTCTTTTATGAATTATTAAATTTATTATTCTTATTATATGTATATATATATATATATTGTATTATATAAGTGCAAAGGAAAGAAGATATGAAGATTATAAAAAATAATAGTTATATTTATGTCGAATTAAATTATTAAAAAAATATTTCATGTTGGGAATTATAAATTTTTGATGAATATTGTAATTTTAGTTGTTTTGTATTTGATTTATCTTTATTTAGAATATTATTGTATTGGTTGATATTATAATGAATATTTATTATTTTAGTTGAAGTTATTTTAGTGTTAATTGTATATTAAAATTCGGGTCATAAACGGGTTGACTCATTTAGACACGATCTGACCCGAATTGTTACCCCTAGTATTTAGTTTGGTCTCATTTTTTTATTTGAAATTCTGAGTACAAGTTGATCTTGTATTATATTCATTTATGGCACGTGGTCAAATTTTTAAAGCACGATCAAAATGTCAAATTTTGATATTTTTGAAATTGCATTATAAATTTTGAAATTTTATATACATTTTGAATGTTGTTAGCTTTATGAAATTTAATTTTTTTTTTAAACATTTCTTAGCATTTCCCTTAATTTAATTATGAGACATTCAATCACAACGCCTCCCCCATATCGTAGGAGTTATGGTTGTCTGTGTGTGTATCTATTTTTATTTATTTATTAGGATGTGTTTGTATTACAGATTAGGTAGAGGTACGTATATACTACATAAAAATATGATATATTTTTTTATAAATATTTATGTTAAATATATAATATATAGAAGTGATATGTCAAAAAAATTTATAAGCTCACCATTTTTATATGTAATTCTTCTCTGAAAAAATATTCTTTTTTTCTTAAATATGAGTTTTTTTGTGAACACAATTTTCTTTAGCAAATATTAATTATCACATTGACAGTGACCCTACTGTTGTCTCCTGGTTCTTTCTCTTTTCCGTCTTTTCAATTGAGCGGGGCTTGGAAAATCGAACCAAAAATTCCAACTGTTCAAAACTAACAATCCACGGCCTACCTTCCTGGCTCCCGGCCCATAAAACCCAAAAGTGGTAACCAATTGAACCCGGCCTATTATCCAGCCCGGTCTATATATCTAAATATCCAAAACCTAAACAAAAACCCTTCCCTGCGTAGGGTTTCACTCGATCTTCACTCGAAGGAGCCGACTGCCGTAACCAGACCAGACCTCACAGAGCAACGCCATGGGTAATAACTAACAGTCTAACAATCCAATACAGGTCCTTTACTTTCTGTTCTGTTTATCGGATTGAAAGATTGATCTGATTTTCGGTTACGTGTGAAAGAGCCAGAATCTAGGTTCATGAGCTGAGGCAGAAGTCGAAGCAGGAGCTGTTGAGCCAGCTCAAGGATCTCAAAGCTGAGCTGGCACTTCTCCGCGTCGCCAAGGTCACCGGAGGTGCCCCTAACAAGCTCTCCAAGATGTAAGGCTTTTATTTGTTTTGTCCTTTTGTGATGAAACGATGCCGTGTTTGTTTGTGATATAGATTAGGTTTTTGTTTTGTGTGCATCAAGGTGGTGAGGTTATCGATTGCGCAGGTGTTGACGGTGATATCGCAGAAGCAGAAGGAGGCGTTGAGGGAGGCTTATAAGAACAAGAAGTTCTTGCCGCTTGATCTCCGTCCCAAGAAGACCAGATCTATCCGCCGGAGGCACACCAAACATCAGGTATATTGCTTTGCTTCTGTGGTTTTCTCCGCCTTTTTTATCATTTTAGGTATTTTGGCTTTTTAGCTCAGGAAATCCTGTTTATGATGTTGGAAATATGATTTATGTTTTGTGTGTATGCATTTTGTAATAACGGAGTTTTCGTGCATTACTTGTATAGTCTGCGAATTGTCTACATTTTTCTCAAATCTGCTGGATTATTTGTGCTACGTAATATATGAGTGTTGGAAGTGATTTGTTATGGAAAAAGGAGATAGTTTGATTAAATATGTTCCAGTTTGGGGGATTGGTCTCGGATATTGGGATGACTTGTTTAATGGAAAAGAAATTGATTTTGTCTTGCACTAGAAGGTTTTCCAAGTAGGTTTGTGTATTCACTGACCATATGGCGTTCTCATAGACTGAATTCCTAACAACCTTTATATGATATGCAGAGCTGAATTTTGATACTGTTAGCTGTTCTTTCGATGAGAGATCTATAATGTACTTTACTTGTTGAGTTTTTCAAATGTGTGATTACTTGTAGGAAATATCACAACGCAGTTCTGTCCTTAGAATCTTTTTTTCAGTTTGAGTTTTCCTAAGTTGCTGTCATGATGTTTGCCAAATTTCATGATAAATTTGGGAAGGTTTTTGTTTGTGAAATTTTGCTATCTTTATGATGTTTGGTTGATGCCTTTATTACCTTTTTGGTTTCAAGTTTACAATGTATGAAATTAAAATTTTGTGACTGATCCTTGTAGTTGAATATGCAACAGTTCTAAATGTTCTTAATTTGTTTTGTTTTGTAGCAATCCCTGAAGACAGAAAGGGAGAAGAAGAGGGAGATGTATTTCCCCATGCGGAAATATGCTATTAAGGTGTAGGTTTCTTATTGCATAGGCTGTTTTGTTATCTTCCAATTATAGACTATTGGATGACAAATTTTGACTTTGATTTTTGTTGTCATGAATTTGATTTGGTTTTTTGTTTAAACTGTTAACTTGTAAACTTGGGAGAGGGACATTATCGAATACGAAGATGCTAGATTGTGTTCGAATCGTAGTGGACGAGGAATTCTGTTTTGCTTCCTATGTTGTTGGCGTGTCTTTTGTTTTACAGAATCATCGTGTATTGATGCTATGTACTTGTGTTATGTGTAGTAGTAATACACACTAGCAGCATAACTATAAACCGAGTACCGTACTTAAAATAACGAGTTCGTGGTTAATGTGTCAGTCGATTAGGGTGGGTACTCCAATGAGGGCTAATCAAAATAGTCCTCATTGATTTGAGTTACTTAATATTAATTTTAATTATTTAATTTTAGTGGTGGTTTTATATTAATATCTGGTAAATTAGTTACTATGATTGTTGCTCTTTCTGTTCTAATTTGGTAGGCAATAATTACTTTTCAGAGGAATTAAGAAAAGGTAGTTTTAGTAAAAATTATTAAATTTTATACGATTTTTCACTTATACTTTTTGATTAATTGTGTTGGTAATTAATGAATTAGTTAAAAAAATATTAAATAAATATAAATTTGTAATTTTGTTAATAATAAATGCAAGAAAAAAAAGGCAAGTGTGCCTTTTTGGAACATTTAAAATAAAGTATGTTTATTAAATTAGGATGGAGGTAGTACTAATTTTTTGTTGAAGTTACATAATTTAAGTGCATGTTATTTAATTGGATATTCACAATTAAGTCACTGGACAAATTAAGAAACTATATGAAGAATTAAGTAATTGTGGTTATTTTTATGTCGTCAGGTGTTACTATCAGTTTCAGTTACTTTTTTGTTCTCTAAAAAGGCAAAAGGGTGGATAAATTTTAAATCAATTATTTTATCATCTATTTACATCAATGTTTGAACTTGGAACGTCCACCTGTAAATATTAAGTGATTACCGTCATATTCAGTCCCTTGAAGCTTCAGTTATTTAATTTTAAGAGTAGTTATTTAATTGAATTTTTAAAAAAATTACTTAATTTTGAATATTGTTACTTAATTTGGTCATCCGTTTACTTAATTTTTGATCGAATACTTAATGGTTACAAATTATGTCAATATGTGATAAATTAAGTAATCATAACTATTATTTTATTTTTATTGGAATTGTTTAATATTAGTTTCAGTTACTTAATTTTAGTAATGAATTCTCATTGGAGTACCCATTGTGGATTAGTTATTATTGTAAATGATTCGTGTTCGGTTTGAGCAGTTGAACTTAAATATGATTTTGAAGTTGGATTTGTAAATAAATTGGCACTTTAGATTGTGGTAATTACGCGGTTTATAAAAAAAATTGTAATATTTATTCAGTACCTTTTCTTATTACAGATACCCTGTCATATTTTGTTCGTACGTGTATCATTTTTTCAGATTCACGGACATGTATTTTATTCCATATGGACAAGATATTCCGTACGAACATACTGTGTTGTTTATATGCAGTTTTTTTATTAATATATTGTTGATATCTTATTTATATATGTTTTATATGTTTAAAATAATAAATAAACAAATCTGAATTTTTATATGTTGTTGATACCTTTTTATATGTTGTTTTTAACATATAAACAACATATAAACTTCATATAAATAAGATACAAGTTATTGATTTGTTGTTTATATGTTGTATATATATTGTTTATATTTTGAGAATAATATATAAATAAATCTGTAATTTATATGTTGTTGATTTGTTATTTATATATTGTTTATATGTTACTGATAATTTGTTTAGATGTTTTCAATTTATAAATAAGATATTAACAATATATAAATAATATTCAATTTTTAAAACAATAAACAACGTATAAACAACAAATAACCAAGTTTTAAACAAGTTTGAAAAAATAAACAGATTTTAAACAAATTCTAAACAAGTTTGCATGTTGTTTAGAACATATAAACAACATACAAACAAATTTTAAAACAAAAACAACATATAAACAACATACAAACCTGTTTTAAATAAGTTTAAAAAAATAAACAGATTTTAAACAAATTCTAAACATATAAACGAGTTTTAAACAACAAACAACATATAAAATTCATATAAATAAGTTTTAAATAAGAAACAACATATAAACAAGTTCAAAAAATGAACAAATTTTAAACAAGTTTCAAATAAGTTTTAAAAGATATTGTTAAAATGCAATTTATTAAACTAAATATGTAATTTATAAAATTTGGTATCGTTACGAGCGTAATTTTGATTTTTCTACCAAAATATTGAAAGCTGATCAAGTGAATCCGTAATATATTAATGTGGGTGTCGTGAATCTAAAATAGCCCTTTAGATTCGTAAACAAGCTAGAAATGAGTTTGAATATACAACATTATTATTAGTTTAGGTTTTTTTTGGTTTTAATTCACATGCTCCTTAAAATATTTCATTTAGTTCTATTAGAGCATCTCCAATATTACTCTTTATTTTTTAGTGTACTTTTTGTATAAATAAAGAGCATTTTTAAGTGTAAATAATAAAAATAAAAATTATTTTCTTTAAATTAAATATTTTTTAAAATAGAATAAAAATAATAGAAAAATAAATAATAAGAAGAAAGGTAGAAAGTTCATGAAAATTTGAAACTTAAACTTCAATAATAATATAAAAATAGAGAGTAAATTTGACTATTTAAATTTTAAGATTTAAAATTATGTTATAATTTAAATATAAAATATAAAGAGTAAATTGAAGATAATCTGATATAATTTCCCACTTCTCACGTAAAATCCCAGGGCCTTGATATTGCCAAATCCGGGCAGATTTAGCTTAAAACTTGGGAATTTGATCAGATTTGTACACTACCGACTTGTAATATACATTTTCAGTGAGATAGTATACAAGACAATTAAGTGGCTGAGGGATTTGTGCAAAGTCCAAGTCTTAAATTCTTTGATTAGTTTTGATGTTTTTTTGGAGTGATCAGAGACTAATTGAACGAATATTGAATTAAAAATGGACATAAAACTCAAGGATAGCACAACTAGAAACCAAAAAAACCATGTTTGGTCAGAGTTATTCTCCAAAAGTGATGTCAACAAATGGCTAATCTGTTGATCTTACCACCGATTTAGTCAAAATGGACCACTTATTATGCATAATCTTGGCATTTAAAGATTAAAGAAATTCCTTTGAACAATAATCAAACTAATTTTTTTATTATATCGTGCAGTGCATATGTGTCACATCTTTCTTTGCGAGGGTAACATAATTACAATTCAATTATATTAATATGTTAGTTACATATTTTCTTTTCAAGGAGTGCGTAATCACTATAGTATTTTTCTTCTAAACAAATAAATTATTAAATCTTTAACAAATGAAATTCGTTCAAGACTAATATACTAATTAGTCATCCAAGCATCATACTTTTTATGAGATGTTTTGATAAGTCATTTTATTTGTTTTTAATAACAATTCAACTCTGAAACTTATAATATTGAAATTGCATCTAATATCAATAAATTATAAATCCACTGATATACTCTTAATGTTTTTTTATAAGTTACTCTCTCCAATTCGCAATAGATATTTATTAAGGTTTTGATGCACCAATTAAGGAAATAATTAGAATAGTAAAATATAGTGATAATTTAATATACTATTCATATTAATACTCAATAGATGCTTGATCTTGTAGACTGACAACTATTTTGGCAAAACAATTTTTCTCTAAACTGTCACGACCCATTCCTGGGACCGCGACCGGCGTACGAAATGAACCGTCTATGGGAGCCCGGTCCATCTCGCACAAGCCTCATAGTACAGAATTTCTACCCAAATATCATATTTAAATAAATATGAATAACAATTAAAAATATAAACTTTGTTTATTAAAAACAAAACATACATAACATATAGTGCGGAATT